>CAUYON010182654.1:0-32495 GCA_963573935.1 Arctocebus calabarensis | reverse complement strand
TTTATATAGTGATCAAGAAAATGCCATGAAGGCTATCTGTAACAGTACGATCAAAACATTTCTGAATGTATATGAATCGTGCCCTATGATTGCACCAATGTACAGAATTATGATTCAATAAAATTATAAAAAAAAAAATCTTCCTTTGTGTGAGAAGCTGAACTGCAACTTAATAAATGCCCCTCAGCTGTTCTGAATGAGAACATTGGCTCAAAGGGGAAGTGCTGGAGAGCATTGTACGACTTTTCTCTCTGTGCTGTTTTTGAAGCAGTACTTGACACACAGGAGACCTGAAACTGTGGGTCTGGGTGACAGAATCAGGACATCAACATTCAAGTGCTTTTATCTATCTTCCGTGACACCCTTGTATCCCCAACCAATTGTTAGTCCAGGGAGCTCTATCTCAGAAGGAAATACAGAGTTGAAATTGCTTTCAGAGTTACATGACTTGAGGAGGACAGAAGTTGGCAGGCCTCATGATCCTGTCACCAAGCATTTTAATAGTTGTTTGGATTTTGATACTATCATAAAAGGTTAATATTTGGCATGCTGAGAAATTATTTTGTAAAAAACACACTTCGATGTGTTATAAAGTTTGTTAATTTAATAAGAAATTTTTATTTTCCTGAAAATATCTTGAATAAACGATTTTTTTTCCTCCTACCAATAGCTGAGTCACATGCAATTCTGACTTCATAGCCTCATAAAGTCCACTTTTTAAAAAAATTTAAATAAGATCCTAAACTTTTCTCAATCACTTTGTTGTCCTTGCTGAAAAGCAAAAATAAACAAACAGTAACATCTGCCTTTTATTTTTCTCACAGTAAGGGCACTTTAATAATGTAATAACAGAATAGTGTGAGAAAATAATTTTAAAACTATCTTTTATTTCTATTTGGTAGCATTCCTATGTATCTTGGACGTGACCTGAAACCATGTGCTTGTATGAATGAATAGCACCTTCTTTTCCCTACCATCCCCGGGTCTGTGGGAGGTACATAGCTTTTCCAAGGCTGCTGTGCCTTCTTGGGGAGAAATCTTTACCCAGCTTCCCTTCTTGCTTTCCATACACCCAATGAGCCTTTGACCATACTCTTCTTCTTACTTCTGCAGGGGCTCCCCTCTTCCTTGTTTCTGGTCCTATTCCCAGGTTTTTCCATAAACCTCATTCATAATGAAACTTTTGCTAATGGAATTTAACTGAACTGGGGAGTTTCATATAATAAATAAATAATAAATTTCACACATCTCCATTCTTGGAAGGACTAAACATTTGTTGTCAAAGGATTTCCTTCCAGAATCCCATTTCTCCTCCAGGCCCCAGCTCTCTCACCTTGGATATCTCTCTGTTCAGGATTTCCCACACACCTCTACCTTCTTCTGCATATTCAACGATCTCAAAATTCATTCTATTTTAAGATGAGATAATGTTTCCCTTTTTATCTTTACCCATCTTGGCTATGCTTTGAGGTTACTCATAGTATAATTAAAATTACCAAGAAAATGTTATAGTATGTAGAGAATTTACTTTCCCCTAAGAATTATTCTACTCCTTCAAAGAAACACCTTTGTTCTCCTCCAATAGAAATGTTTTTATATAAGTGCAATTATAAGATACAGTGCATTTTTTAATTGCAGTGAAATTCACACAACATGAAATAACTATTTTAAACTGAACAATTCGTGGCCAAGTACTACCTTTGTAATGTTGTCCAACCACTATCACTTTCTAGTTCCAAAACATTTTCATCTTCCCAAAGTAAAGCCTCATTATATCCAATAAGGAATCATTGTCTGTTATGAATTGAGGGTTGAATTGTGTCCCCTAAAATATATATATGTAATCCCCTAAATATATATATATATGCATATATAAAGATACTAGCCTCTAGTAGCTCAGAATATGGACTTATTTGGAAATAGAATTGTTAAAAATGTGACTAATTGAGATGAAGTCATTCTGGAGTAGAGTGGGCTGCTAATTCACCATGACCGCTGTTCCTATAAGAACACACCCACAGGAAGACAGATGAACTAGAAGGATACATTTTATGCCTCATGTGATCACAAAGGCAGTGATTAGAGTGATGGAGTGACAAGCCAATGGACTCCACGGATTGCGGCCGAATCAACAGAATCTAGGGCAAGGCAAGGAATGATTCAGCCTCAGGGTTTAGACAGAACAAGGCTCCACCGACACCTTGATTTCAGATTTCTCAATTTCAATGTGAAATAATGAATTTTGATGTTTTCACTCACTCAGTGGGTACTATATTATGGAAACCCTAGGAAACAAATATCTTTGTCTTTACTCCTGCCCCAGCCCCTGGAAATCATGAGTCTGCTTTCTGCCTTTCTGGATATACCTGTTCTGGAAATTTCATATAAATAGAATCACACCATGTGCAATGCTTTTTGTTCAATTCCTTTCACTTGCAAAATGTTTTTGAGATTTATTCTCTATTTAACATGTATCACTAGTTCATCACTTTTTGTGGTTGAAAAATATTCCGTTGTCCATATAAATCACAATTTGTATTTGACATTTGATTTGTTTTTATCTTTTGGGTCTTGTGAATAATTTTGCTACAGATATTTGTGTACAAGTATTTTTTTTTTTTTTGAGTTTTCAGTTTTTGGCTATGCATCTAAGAATTACTTCATCACATGGTAATTCCATACCTAACATTTTGAGAATGCACAGCATTTTGTTTGCAGCTTTGTGTTTAGCTTTACTTTAGGTTTCATATTTCCTTGATATTGTTTTCATGTGTATAGTTTTACCAAATATTCATAAAATAATAAATTAACCAAATCCAAAAAGGTTCCACTCCATGCTAGGTATAGAATACATGAAGGTAGGAGCTTCCCAGACATCAGTCTCACGTTATCGCTACTGAGGCTCTGTGAATCTGTCACTATTCTTACCTTCTCCTTGCTGATAAGGGAACTGAGGCTTAGGAAGTATATATTAGCAGACTTAGGTTTCTGAGCTACTCAGAGCAGAGCTGTGATTCAAAGCTATTGGCTTAGAAAGGTGTCTGGTGCTCAAAAATGGTTTTCAAATGCTGCTGTAGATATGTAGGCTCTGAGCAGTCACTTTCCCTTCTGAACTGCTCTTAAGCTTCATTCTGGCTGAAGATGTAAGGTGGGTTTTCTTACTCTTAGTTTCTTTCTGCCTTTCCATTATCCTGAAAATGGAGATTAATCTGTGAGAAGGCCAGGGCCTTCAGGGGATCTGAACTGCTCTCAGTGTCCTCACTGAGTGGATGGCAGAGGACATGCTAAGGACAATCACATACAGAATAGAAGAGGGACGAATGGCACAACCCAGAGTCATCACCCAAATTATCTCAGAAAAGTGACATGCAAACTTTGGGCTGTAGGTCAAGTTGAGGAATCATCACCTTGACCTGAGGGTGTGGGAGCCATGCTCATCCTGTCTGAAACTTGCCGTGATTATTTAGAATAAAATAAAATAATGTGCCCCAAACAAAAACAAAACTGTTAGCATGGGCTCTAGATCCTGACTCTTTCTTACTGCCTTGTGCTCCCTAAAGCTCCACCTTTCAGTATAACACTGTTAGTAAATGACTCCCCACTAACGCTGTGTTCAGAGGTTTGTTACATTACATCATGGCAGGACATAGACTCCTTTGGGATGTGTTGTGATGTTCTTGATCATTTGGACCCTTTGGATCCTCTGAACAATGAAACTACTGGATCTGGGACCTTGTTGGAGCCGAGACATCTCATCCTGTGACTCTTAAAGAATTTACAAAATCTAACAGTTCTTATTCATGTGGAAAGGATGATTTCCATGGAAATGTATTCATTCTAGTTCACATATTTGATGGTATTCAATCCAAACCTTTTGGTATATTATTGATAAAAAAAAATAGAACAGACTTATATAAATGGGTCAAGACAAAGTCATACTATTTGTAAATAACAACTGAGCTTTTAATTTCTAGTTTTTTCAAGACTACTCCCAGGGTATGAGTGTATAACCCCCGTCTCTACCACCACATGCTTTACCCAGGTATGTCCAATAGAACTTTCTGTGATGATGGAAAAGTTGTATAATTTTTGTGCTGCCAAATAGAATACCTACCAGCCACATGTAACTATCCAGCAGTTGAAAATGTAACTAATATAATTGTGAAACCAAACTTTTTTTTTTTATTAATTTTAACCTTAAACTTTTAAATTAAAATAGTCACATCTGACTAGTAGCTAACATAATCATGGACCATGCAGCTTTATACTTTTCTGAGTTATTTATCCTCATAGGCTTGCCCCAGAAAAGTTGGCTATATATAACCTTAAACTATATATTTTGAATACATGGGTAGTTATGAGTAGTTACGTCTCATGTCAACTTTCCTTCAGCGTGGAATTATACCTTGCATTCAGATCAAAGTGTTGTTCTAAAAAATATTATTAATACTAATGGTGGATAGCATGGGTAATGGAAGACTGGAGTTTTTGCCTTAGTTTTTTTTTTTTTTTTCAGTTTTGGCCAGGGTCAGCTTTGAACCCGCCATCCCAGGTCTATCGGGCCATCACCCTACTCCTTTGAGCCACAAGCAATGCCCACCTTATTTTGAAATCACTTTTCCAGCCAATAATTTCAGCAGTAAAATGAACCTTTTAATTTGAATGTTTACTTAGACTTCTACAATTTGAGGATCTGTTTTCCCTTTGACTTTGTCTCAGTCATCATATAATTAAGACCTTCATTCTTTGTTCTAGGAAAATCCTATTCCCTAAATCCTTGATCTCTTTGGGGGAAAAGAAAAACAAAAACAAAAAAAGCCCACTAGAGTACAACTCTTAGTTTTCGTTCATGGGACAGCTGTTCTCTGCACTCAGTTTCTGTGCTAAGTAAAAGAAGACGAGTTTGTCTTGATCACAAACCATCCTGAATGTTGCAGGATGAAATGATTGCATTTGAAACATCTGAATCAATTAGGAAAGATTGTTTGTGTTTTATTTTGTTTACTCCCACAAGCAAAAGCAAAAAATATGCTGCTTCTGAAATGTCAATGCCAAGATTATTCCATCTTATGCATTTTAATTCTGTTAGGAGACACACATGTTTAGTCGAGATGGAAAGTGGAAATTCCTCCATAAAGAGAATTAAATATTAAAATATATGAATGCGTTAAGGAATCTATGCCAACCCCAGAAACACAAAATAAAATACATTTTAAAATCTCGTTTCTTAGAGACAGAGGAAATGTAAGCAACCTCTTTTATCCAAGAATACCTATTCCTCACCCCATACGCTGGCACAACATGTTATATTTTCATCATGACACCGTTCATAAGCCTTAAAATGAACTGAAAATCTAGTTAACATATTAATTTCTACAAAAGAACTTTCTTTTATATAGCTATGTACCCAAACTGCATCAGAAACAGATTGATTTCTAGACTGTTTGCATTTTCACAGAATTTTAAGAATTCACACCCTGCAGACATTATGAAGTTCCTTTTAAACTAAAGTTTTATCCTCCAGCAATGGATGGCTCCCAGATATTTTAGAATAGAGGTTTCAGTTTAAAACGTAGATATGAAAACCATATTTATTTAACTGGAACATTTATCAGAGAAAAAGTAAAATAATAAAGATTAAAACTATGTGTGACTATCGTTGTTCCTGCATTTTCATTCACTTATGCAAAAAATGTAAGTTGGTAATAATAATAATATACAATAAAATAATATTATCACATATTCTATCAAAACAGTATCATAGGAGAAAAATAATAAGACTATCTTGACTTTGAATATTTGCATTTGTCAAGCGGGAGTCAGAGCTAGAGTTTCAGTCACCAATTTAAATTTCGTACTTATAAATTGTTTTAAAAACAGATTCATTCCAAGAAGTTTTCTAGCCAAAGTAGGAAGACATATGAATAGTAGCCTGTAACAACTCATGGCCTCAATTTCATAAATAGGCGGCTGATAGTTAAATGCCTTTTGAAAAACATATAGGCTGGCACTATTTCCTATCATGACATTCTATGCTAAAATACATTTTAATAGTTAAACTTGAGTTAATTAATATATTGTGGAGATTTTAAAACTTTACGTCTTTTTCATTGGTCAGTTTGATGCTATGTAGGAATTTTAAAACACACATCCCAGAAAGGCTCCAAGCAAGATTATATATACATAATAAGTGTTCCAAGCTCTTGCAGCCTACTGAATATGGACGATAAGTTGATTAATGTGACGTTATAATGTAAGACAAAAATTAAATCTTCACTGTGTCCTTTTAGTTAGTATTTTAAAGGTATGAAGGGCAGAAGGGATGAATAATAGAACTAATAAGGAAACATTTCATTGGGTTTTTCATTATAGTAAAAACATCTCAGTGGAGAGAGAAAATGCATTTACGGAATTCAGTAGAATGGAAATGTGCTTGTTGGAACACTCTAGGTACTTTATAATTCACTTTGCACTAATCACTTTTTTGAAATCTGAGTACAAGGAATAAAAGTAATATTTCCTTTTATAATACAGCTGGAAGACACCAAAAATAGTTTTTTTAATATCCAAACATTTTGGATTATGAGATTCATTCTGATAATCATTTTGAATAGAGAAATAGAGGTATAAGCTATTAAAAAGAAATTAACTCTCAAATTGTAATTACAGCATTAACTTTGGTTAGTGTATTAACAGGGAAAGATCTTTTTCTAAATATTTGTCTTAGGATATATCTCTTTTATATTCAGCCAATTCAGCTCGTGATTTCAAATATGAAAGTGATCAGTAATGGTCATGATCAGGGGTAATAAATTCACACAAATTATGTCCACTTAACTGAAAAACAGAAAATATATACACTGAATCTCCACTTAATTACTTTTCATTAATGATATCTACATTTGATTATATAAGTGTATTTAAAATGTGTGAAATTGTTCATGTTTGCCCAGGGTGGCAGCAAAGCTACACTGAGAAAATAAGGCATTTATATAACAAGAGTATTATAACTAAGTCTTTCCAAAAAAAAAAAAAAAAAGCACATAGCTGGTAGGAGACAAAATACACAATTTTCTATTGTCATGAGGAATACAAGTTAAGACTTACTGAAGATCTAAGCCAAACTCATTTATCCAGACATCCTTAGTTACTGGACAGATCAACAGGGACCCTCCACTTAGGAGACCAAAAAGGTAGAGCTATGATCTATACACTTGGCCTTTGCCTTTTAAACCGGGACAGCAGTTTTGCCAGCCTAGGGAGTGGCTATATTTGGCAAAGTGTTATAAGAATCTGGAGTAACTTCACAGCCCTTCCTTTTCAGGCAACTGAGTGTAAGTATTGGTAGAATGACTTCAAAATGCTAGTGCTTCTTGGACCCAGGAGGAAAAAAAAAGAGACGTGTAACCAATTGGTTGTTCATTAACTGAATACCGATGAAAAGATAGAAGTGGACAGAGTCTCTTCTTGAAGTCTTGCAACCAAGTGGTTGCAACAGGGTCGAATCTGAGAAGAGAGTGGTTTTGTTTGAATTCTGATATTCTTGGTCTTCTCTCCTTCAGGTAATGTCAAGTTGGTGATTTGGGCATATAATGAACTAGCCAACCTTAGGAAGAAGAATAGTCAAATCAATGAAAAGGGTCTTCCATACCCTCCTACCACTTGTCTTCTTTGAATCCAGCTATCTGCTATTTCGCATGGCTTAAATTGGGTTGATGTGATATTTAATTTTTATCATGGCAGATAACTCAATTCTGTGCTCTAAATTTACCTTCGTTTCCTCTGTATCTCAGCATACCCTGTTCAGTCCCCTGATCATTGTCAAAAAGACATAATATTGATTTAATAAAGTCTATGTGAATTTTTAATAATATTTATTGCCTACTTTTAAATTTATCCCACGGGTGTTCATAATTTAAAGCAAGGCATTAACCAGTCCAAAGAATCCCTGCACTTGTAATTTTTTTTTTAAACCTTTCTGAATATACCTGAATGATAGTAAATCCTTAGGGAAAAATTATTAAATAAACCAAGGTTTTTCTTGGTTTTGATTTTTGTTTTTTCTATAGTTAAAAGTCTGGTATATAGTAATCATTTTGTTGAAAATAAAGATTGGGAAAAATTGGCACAAATAAAGGTGTTATTCATTACGTTTCCATGTCTTGTGTTATTAACCCATCTCAACAATCATTTACTCTGAATTCAGATGTGGCCTTAAAATTCTTCTTGACTCAGCCTTTCAGGAAAACCAACGACTAATGGTTCATCAAATGTTGCCATTCCTGTTTGTGGTAGAGTATGTGTGTGTGTGTGTGTGTGTTGTGTGTAGTTGATTGGTTAAAAAAGAGGAATATGCACACCTATTACCTATCTTTCCTCCTTTAACTAGGACTAAACACCACTACCAACAGTTATATCAGCTTTATAGCTCTGTAACTGAGATGTTTTAAAAACTCAGCTAATCATACCAATATGATTTGAATTTTAGGATACTACTTTTAGAATGGAAAGTGATCTGAATTAGCAACAAATGTTATAAAATGAGCTTTTGGATGAAGTGCTCCTTTCTCCGTTCCCAGTGATCAACATACAGGGGCATAGCTTACTTACTAGTACTCAGTCATGCATTGCTCAGTGTGGTGGGGATATGTTCAGAGAAATACATCTTTTGGCAGTTTCATCACCATGTGACCATCAGAGTCTTCCTACACAATGCATCCCTATATAGATGGTCCAACCTTCAGTACAGTTAGGCCATTTTTTGTATTGTCCTGAATACTGTGAGCAAATATGACACAATGGTATCTGTGTACCTATAAATCTCTAAACTGCAAGGATATAGTAAAAGTACAGTATAAAAGATTAAAAATTGGTCCAACTGTATAGGGTACTGACCATTCAAAGTGAATGTGAAGCCCCAGGAAACTTCCCACTCCTGTAGGCCTTCTAAACACTGCATGTGCAGGCTGCTCTTGATTTATTTATGTATTTGAACTTTAAAGATCGGATTTATTTGGAGAAAACAAAAAACCCATAACCCGAAGATGGGATTTTACATCTCAAGACATCTCCCAGGTATTAAGTCTACAAATGACAGATCATTTTCATAGAAGATACTTTTGTACAGGTTTTTCATGTATTTAGGAATGGCACATAAATCAATTTCTGTATCTATTTTAACAAGGAGGAGGGCACAGTAGGGAAGTGAAACACCAGCATTTTTTGATACAACTATTTGGAGGGTAGGCATGAAGAGGGCAAACCCTAGCTTTCCATCATCTACAACCTTTTTTTTTTTGTAAAACCCATTCCAACTTGGGTATCTGTCTTCAAAAACCCACTTCTTAACTACTAGCCAATTCATGCCTATTGTTTAAAATTAATCCACTTGGCGTACCTTTTCTCCACTTGGTAAATTCATCAAAAGAATTGAATTTATACCTAGTATCTTCTTGATTTATTTTTAAAATTCTTTCTTTGATAATAAATTAACTTGAGCTTACTATAACTTTTTAATTTTATGTGGAACACCTTCTGAAGGATGTGCCTGAGGCTCTTTTACAAAATGAAAATAAAAAGTATAGCAAAGTAAATACAACTCAAACCAATAACATAGATGTTTATTATCATCAAGTATTATATACTGTAGGTAATGTACATGTCAAACTTTTACACAATCGCTGTCAGTAGGTTTGTTTGCACCAGAATCACCACAAACACATGAGTAATGCATTACCCTAGGAAGGATGTTAAGACATCTATAATGTCACAAAGTGATAGGAATCTTTCAGCTTCATTATAAACTTATGTAATCACCATTATATTTGCAGTCCATCAAATGTTGAAATGTTATGTGGTTTGTGATCGAACTTCTTATGCTGGTTAACTTATGCCAAATCTTATTCAAAATTCATCATCTTTAAGATATTTATATATAGGTCTTAAAAAAATAGAAACTAATATTAAAATATTATTAAACATACTTTTCTTAAATGTTCCTAGTGTATCATAACTTGATATTTTTCAACTGGTACCAGAAAATTTCCCTTCTGACTTATTTTTGCCTGAAGAGGACAGGTGAAAGGTGATATTTGCGAATACACAGGAGTTTTACCCTTGTTAGTTACATCATCATATTCACGTTCTTGGTGGTTGACTGCTTGTGGAAATTTCTAGACTTTGATTTTTAAGATAAATTGCTTTTAATTCTTTTTAAGTCAAATAATTTCTCCTGTCCTTAGATGTCTTCTACCCCAGTATATCATATCTGTATCTTAAAATATTAAATACATAATGAAAAACAAACTAAACGGAACCTGAGGAAAAAATACATCTGCTATGTTTATCTTTTATGATAACCACAGTGCTAAACATATTAATATTGTTTCATATGTTATCTCATTGAACTTTTCATAATCTATGCCTTTATTTTTCAAAATTGTGTAGTCACATTGTTATCCCAGTTTTCAGGTAAATAATGAATGTCTCAGATAATTTTTAAATAATGCATCTAAGATCATAAGGCAATACATGAAAGGATAGGTATGGAAATAAGATCTGCTTTCCTCACCAAATCAATCAATAAGAACATATCTTGACATACATAGTTTCAACTCACCAGGATTCTGAGGTTATGTGATATTTAATACCTAGTCTTGATATTTAAGTACCACTTAGAAATGTGACAATTCCTAAGAAATCCTGATGAATGAAACCAACTGTCTCTTTTGATTTAGTTAGTGTCTTTGAAACAATCCAATGATAGAAAACTAATTGAAAATGGAAATCTAGATACAGGTCTGGCCTCAGGATTACTTAAGCCAATGGTTCAGTCCTATGAAGGTCCAGGATTCTCTCCATCTGGCCTGTATCCCTTCTGCATATCTTTTATACTCAGATAAGCAAGATGGTTACAGCACCTCCAAATCTGCCATTGTCAACTAGAAAAAGGAAAACAAGAAAAAAAAGAGAGGCCCTTTCCTTCTGGAGCTCTTTCTTAGGGATGTGGTCAGATGCCAAGCAGATAACTCCACCTTTCCTCATTAGCCAAATTAGGTCATATTCCTAGTCCAGTAATTATTGGCAATTGAAATGAGAATATTATATTTATTAAAGAGCAAATAATAGAGATTTAAAGAAATAAGTGTTACAAATTGAACTATTGCATTTTTAAAAGCACAACCTCCTCCATGTCCTCTATAGGTCTTTTAAGGGACATTATAATCTGTCTGGAAAGTGCAAGGATATCTGCTTACAGGATTAAATTAATAAATAAGGGCTGAAAAAAAACAACATTACATCTGTGTTTATCTGAGTCTTACAAAGTTATAGTTTCAAAAATTATTACACTTAGCTCCGTTTGTTTACTTCCACTGCTCATGAGAAGTTCCTTGTGTAAATCGGGGTGGGGGATAGAACTGAAGATCATTGGGACTTTACTCTTATCTACAAAGATATTTTCCAGAATATTAAGAGCTTTTTCCGGGAAATAAGGACGTCCACATTAGGATACAGGACAGGAGGTACAGCACCCAGAGCTAATTAGGTCAGAGTTGGAGTGTGCAAAATTCAGCATTAAAATCTGGCGCCGGAGTTTCTGCATTAGATCATCAGTGTTCCAAAAGCTAACAGGAATAAACAATAATGAATAATAACATGAAATACTGTAGTCCAACTGTATAATAACTTTGTTCTGGGATGTGTAGTAAGAGGTAGTATTTTCCCAAGCAAGTACGAACAAGTACAAGAAAATGGCTGTGACTTGACAGCAGCATATATGCCGGGCTAGCAAAGGGAACAGAGCAGGAACAGACAGGTGCCTGTGGGAGAAGGAGGTGTGGTGGCACCATATACTGCACAAGCAAGGAGGGCTCGAGCCCGGCTCCTAGAAGTCTGAGTTAACAGTCAGCAGCCAGCCTCTGACATGCCACATTAGTGTTTCCTGCGCATGTGCCTTCTATTTACACCCTTGGCTGGCTTAAAAGAGAAACGCATGTTTCCTCCAGACTTTGATATCTGTAGTGTTTTTATTTCTTCCTACACTGTGTTATTATGCCACGGTGGCTATAAGAGGATATTTCAGACTGGGTGACGTGAACATTTTTCATAGTTTTGGAGGTTGCAGGTGCTGTAATCATGGCCCCGGCAGATTTGGTTTTTTTGGTGAGGGCTCTCTTGGCCTTTTTCCATTTCTATGAGCTGAGAGAGACAAAGTAAGCTTTCTCATGTCTTTTCTTATAAACACACTACCCTTTTGAATATGAGCTCTCCACTTTATGAACTGAATTTCCTTTTCAGAGAGGTCTCATCTCCAAATACAGACACTCCAACCTGCACATTTTGGTGCCACAAATTCAGGCCATAGCACTGATCATGGAAAGATATAAGTAAAATCTTATCACAGTAGAGCTGGTATTAGAGCTAGACAAAGCAATAATTGATTACTCTGTTTTCCTTATCTTAAACTAGCCAAACTTAGTTCACAATTCAACTGAAAAACTTCTAAGAATTTAGTAATAATGCTTTAAATACATAGGGTGGCCTAAATGCCAGGGATGTTTATTTGAAAGTCATGTTGATCATTAATATTTCTTGTTATATTTTCTAATTTCAAACGAATTCCATAGTAATCAGTGTAAGTGAACAATGTGTTTGCTCCTGACAAAGATGAAAAGGTTACTTGGAGAGCTTTTACTATCCATTGATTCTAATAATTAAAAAGATAATCTGATTGACAAATGATAAATGAATAGATGAAAGCGTCCATTGGATTCCCATGTAATGTCAAACACATCAATATTGATGAATCTCAGCTAGAAATAATTTCTGAATTTGTTTTCCTTCACTACTCTTTATTTATATGCCCTTGAAACCTGAAAGTGAATTGTTTTCTAAAAGTCTCTAAATCTTTTTTTCTTAATGTCAAACTTAGATAGCTCAAGAGAATAGAAATTTGATTTGACTAGAAAGAGAAATAGCAACCGGTCAGAGTTTGTTTTCCCAGTTCAAGGAAACCAGAACAGTGATATATCAGCAGATGGTAAATGGATTAACGTTATCTCTAATGATGTTTGCTATTTTCAACTCAGTGTTATTTGCAATTTTTATATTATTGGGAATTCCAACTATTTCATTTATTGAGAAAAATACATTAGGCACAAGTCTAAAATCTGTGTTTTATGTTTCAGTGCAGCTATTTCAGGGCACTGCAAAATCAGTTTTGTAGTTAAAGGAGGGGAGGTAGGATACATTACACATTCAAAATCTTGGTAGCAAAGTAAAGAAATAGAAATAATGTTAGTAGAATGAAGTCTGGAGGTTTGGGAGATGTGCTTAATAATAAATAAGAGCATAGTAATGGTGTGCATCTGTCTTGTGATGTGTGCTTGAATTCCTTCTGCTTTTATAAGAAGGTCTGCTGTCGTAATACTATTTTGTCTATCATTGCCACTGTAGCGTTATCCCTATAGTTTTATCAAATGGTTTTTGGATCCCATCTTTACTTTAAATAGTTGATGGAGATGGTACCAGTACATGTATTTTTATGCATGGGGCACTCTGAAATTCAATTTAGCTTCCCTGTGAGTTGTTTCCACAGTTTGTTTTTTCTTTATATTCCATTACTTTTTATTCTTAGTTCATGCCAATTAAAAAAGATGCCAAAATAGCTTTTGTAGATATTAGTGTGCTAATTAAGTATACTTAGGAAATATATAAGTTTCAACAATTTCATATCATATCTTAACATTCTAAAGTTTAAATATTAATCCCTTTAGAATATTTCAAAGTCAACATTGAACTTATTATATATTTACCAAGTATACTTAATTAGTGGACTGATATTCACAAAAACTATTTCGGCATTTATTTAATTGACATGAACTAAAAATAAAAAGGAATGGAGTATAAAGAAAAAACAAAACAAAACAAAACAAAAAATGATGGAAACAATTTGTAGGGAAACCAACTTGAATTTCGAAGAGTGCCCAAATTTACAATGCACTTGCTGGTATCATCTCCATCAACTATTTAAATTATGTTCGTCAACATGTCTCTCAATATACTTTGAATATAGTAATGACAAGATTTTCTAACAGATTTGACAAAAAATGAAAAATAAAGAAAGAAAACATTTATGTGTTGGTTGTTTGTTTTGCCTAAGCCCTTTGAAAGAATAAAACTCTCATTACTGAAATAGAAACTACCAATTTGGGACAGAAAATTAAGTTATGTTATATTTACTTTAAAATATCATAAGATATTTCTCTACTTAGTCCATTAACTATATCTTATACAGTCATGAGTTTTTCATTTGGATGTTTCAAACTTTGTGATTCGAGATTGAAATTAGTTTTTACAGGATTTGAGAATAGAGATCATCAACAGATTTCAAAGCGATATTCCCATCCTTCCTTTTTATTACTTGGGAAGTCAGTGACCTTTTAAGTCACTGCTTTAGCCTTTCACAGTTTTGGAGACCCGTTAGCAAACACCACCCTTCCTACCTCCAGACAACTAAGAGCCACAAGAAAGTCAAGAATAATGAATCTCCTTCTTGGGAAATGCAATGCTTTCTGCCTCTTGGCCAGTTCACTTCATTTTAAATGATGCCATGTCTTAACTCTAGGTTGCATGAGGTTCAAAATAGGTGATAAATGGTTATAGCAAATAATATCCTCTATTTGGAAGTTCAGCACACAATAGAGAAAATTTGGCAGAAAATACGTGGAAAACATGACACAGTTTGGAGGCAACATTGAAGTTGAATGTACAGTAGGAAAAACAGAAAGAAGTTCTAAGAAAATCTATTACATGCAAATATAACAAAGTTGATGTTTTCTACTATTCATTTTCCCTTTTCACAAAATATTTTTTGGGGAATTGTAAAGTCTATTTTACCTAATACAATTCCTAATTCCTCCCTTGGGGTAAAATAGATTTAGAATACAGTAAAATAAAAATAGGATTTTTCTAATCGTTGAATAGGAAAGAATTGTTGACTGGATTAAGGAAGAGAAATTTATTCCTCTGTATTAATTACAATCAGTGGTTTATGACTATGAATAATTTTTAGAAGTTTCACTGACATTATATTCTTACTATCTTCCCAAAGTGAGAAATTTGAAATGAGAAATATATTTACTTATAGTAGAAACAAATAAGTATTGTGTGCATATTGTATATATATTATGCATATTTATAGTGTGTGTGTCAATTACTGCTACTCATATATTTCAAATATTTCTTTATCCAGAGGGTGCCAAAAAATGTATGCATATTTTAAGAAAGAAAAAAAATAAACTATATTAAATTTGTTAATAGTCAAGTCATGTTGACTTCTGCAAGTACAAGAGATGATAGATATAATATACAAGATAATAAACAAAAGAACGTATTAAAATTATAATAATACATTTATAGTAATTTTAATATGTTTTTTTCTTAAATATGTATACATTTTTGGCACCCTGTCTATATATTATGAAATATAGATATGTATATATGTGTTACCATCATATATAAACAAACTTCTTGTACTTCTGTACTAGAGCAGACTTTATGTATATAGCACGTCTACAGAGAGCAATTCATGTTCATTGCCAAGCTAGTGTGCATAAGGGAAAAACAGGAACACCAGGAATGTTTCCATTAGCAGATTCCAGGTGGTAACTACTTGGATGGATAGATCAGATGAAATCTCGAATGTACATTTTTCATGAGCTTAGTGGCCAGGTCCCAGGAGAAGATATTCTGAGAGACAAAACATTTACATCAGGGTTAAAAATATTGAGAAATAATTAAAAATGCCAAGTACATTTTCAACAGTTGTTTCAATTAGTCAAAGCCATCTGAAACCTCTTTGAAAACAAGAAAATAAAAACACATGGATGTGTTTCTCCCTCTCAACTGCATGTTAGAATTCTAGAATTCTAGAATTACTTAGTGAGAAAGATTCAAATGTCCAACGAAGGCTGAGTATGCAGTTCACCTGGACCCATCAGAAAAATCACATAGAAAATATCAGCAGTAATAATCTACTACGGTAGTATCTTTTCACATCAAAAGCTTACAAGCAGCCAGTGTTAGTTTGGCACTGGTAGATATATTTAATTAAATGTGTTATTCCAATAGTATTTTTTTGTTGATGTGTCTAAAATACATTCTTTCCAGAACAGCAAATGAATGGCTGCGTGCATGTGAATGAGTGTAGATGTTTCACAATTACTGGCTGTTTTTCCCTGTTGAATGTTAGGGATTTCAGCAATTCTGATCATCTTCACGATATGCCAGTTTATGTGGCTACCAAATAGCTCAAACTGTTTATCTCACTTAATCTATTATTCTTATTCTTTCCATGATAATAAATGAAATTATTACTGCACCATGAAGAAGAGAATCCTGAGTAGTGTATACTAAATATTAAATACCAATGTACATAATTATGATTCAATAAAATTATTAAAAAAAAATACCATCAGTAGTAACTCTGAATAAGTATTATGCAACTTCCCGGACATCATAAACAAAGTTTTCCTATTTAATATAGTAAAGACTGATTTTAATTAACTGTGGGATCAAAAGCGTGTACCTGATACAAGTCTTAGAAATAAACTAATACAGAAGTTATCAAACTTCAGGTCACATCGGCCTAGGCAGGTGAGCAAGCATTAAGGAAAATAAAAGGACTGTAAACTCGTAATTGCACAGGTAAATTGTGTCAATCAAGTACCCACTAAATGCACAATGACTATTAAATGGAGGAGTATTTGTTTTATACTAAAATGCATAACTCCTTCCTTTAACATTTTAGAAAATGGAAGCTGTATTTAATTAAAGCCTCACAGCTAGTGGGATATCAGAATCTGAAGTCATGGGTATTCGGTGATAAGGAGGAGGCCCATGGAGCTGTAGACAGGGCATAGACATGATGATAGAGATGACATTGGTAGAGGAGGGAATAATAACAGCAGTGGCCACTTATGGATGTTTTGTAAAGTTCTGAGCACTTTGTATAGTTTATCTCAGTTAATCCTCATAGCCACCCATGAGATAGATATTTACTTGTTTAGAACAGAGGGAAATAAAGCTCAGAGAGAACAGATAACTTGCCCTAGGCCTTGTCTTTAGTAAACGTGAAAGCTGAGAATCAAATTTTGGTCTGAATCCAAAGTCAGTTCTTCTTAATGGATTAATATCTTACTAGGAGACAGAGGCCTATGGAAAAGAACAGGAAACAGTTCTCTAAAACTCTCTGACGGCAGCCTCCTCCAAGAATACGCAGAAATTTTCTACAAATTTCTTCTGTATGTTTGTTATTATTGGCACGTAAAATAATTTCAAAACATGTGACGTTCTTAACATCTTATGAGTGCCTAACCTGCCCCTACGGAGTGAGTGAGACCCTAGAGCAAATATTCCTATATGAAAATGTTGACCAGCTCTCACATATAAAGCTTTGCCCTTCGTGAGGAATGAGCTTGGAGCCTTTTTCTAGCTAGTGAAGCCATGATGGTATGGAGTCTTCTGCCTTCCTGTATAACAGCGTATCTGCGTTTGAGAGGGTTAGACAGGCTGGGAGTGCCAAACATGTGCTCCTGGAGAACCCTACGCATGTTAAAAAAAATGAGTTATGTGATTCTGGATTTATAAGCCTGCTATTTTGGTGATAACTAATGTTTCCTTTTTAGATCATTCCTTTTTTTTTTTTTTTTTCAAACATACAACGGCTGGGATTAAGCTGTAGTGACATGCTTACCAATGTTGCAAATGAAGTGCTTAGGATGAAGTATGTTGGATAACAAATTCAAGATTCAAAAATATCTTAACCAAAGGGAGCAACAGACCAGCTTGAATAAGATGAAATGTAATAAGAATATACACTTGCAAATGTAATTAGTATAGGATTTTTTTTTTTACTGTGTCTTGCTGATATAAAAGAAAACTACTTATATTTTTATAATTTACTCAGGTCGAACTACTAATATTTATTTAAAACTTTGTGACTCCTTTGCTGTTTTTAAATACACAACTGTAAATATTCAAGTATCAATATGTTTTGGCCTTCCTTTGTAAGTCTGTAGGTTTCACGTGTTCCACATTTTATTTTGCATTGTCTGGGTCTTCCTGGTCGATAGGAACATAGAGTGACAAAGCACAGGGTTTGGCTTGTTTAATAACCAGTAAATATTTAAAATCAAGTTTTTGTTGTTCTTTAGAAATTCCCTTTCTCCGTAAAAGGCATGTATGGCATTAATAAACAAAAGAAAATAAAAGGCCAATATTCAGAGATAGGGCAGGGAGGAGGAAAGAGAGAGAGATTTTGGAAATGCTCTTACCACAGAAGTAGGTACTATAGAATAGGACCAGTCTGGGAACGGAGCATCCATCTCTGAAAATTTAAGTACAGACATGAGTGTAGGTATTTAGAAATTTTACAGCAATTTGACAGAGTAATTTTATGTCTTTTGAATCTAATAAACATATGGTCTTCCATTTTGCATGTCTATTTTTGTGTCTTTTGGTAACTCATTTTTATAATATTTTACAAAAGTGTCAGTCTGTGAAAATGGGGAAAAATTGGCCTTGATGATTTAAAAAGCATTGTTATGTAAGGAAAAGGTATATTGGGAAAGTGGTTGAGCTAGATGAATTCTATGTTTATATTTTCTTTAAGCTATACATAAATGTTCCGACTAGAAATTATAGTTCTACAGCTTTTGAGACACCTTGTGCTACATTCCGATCAAACAATCAGGGTGTGAGAACAAAGTTAAAAAGGATATGTACAAAATCCAGAATCTCAGGCTATGGATTGTTGTTTTGTTTTATGTTTTATTTGCATATATGTTACCGACCCCTTTTCTCAGTTCAACCACAAGTCCACAACCCCCACGATAAGGCTTTAGTATGGAAGTCCCTATTTGGCCCTGTGTTTATGGACTTCAGTTATGGCCCTCTGTTTTCCTAAATGCCAAACTTGGCTTGATTCTTTCACCACCAGCGTGGTTCACTATGTGATCCTTAGGGAATGTGAAGGGCAGAACACGAGCCATCATTTCATGTTGCATTCAGCCTGCATCAGTTACTCAGCCACCTCAGTAACAAAAAAAGCATCTATGTAATCATTAACTCCTGTCCTTTGACTGCATGGTACAGGACATGAACTGCATGGTACATGAGACAAACGTTGTTCACACAAGAAACTCGCCCATGACTGCCCATGAATAGACCCTACAAGGTTCCTAATTTCTACTAGGCCACTTGTAAGTAAATCCCCTTTCTTCTTTTCTACTCCACAAAGTATACTGGATTTCAAGAGAATGTTAAATGTACTAATTTTGAGATTAGTTTAAAATAAATCATTTCTTAGCTCTGGATATTTATAATTTTGCCATAGATTACTTTTTTAATCGCAAAATTGACTTTGATAGAGCAGTGTGCCACAGCACCACAGAAGCGTTCTGGTCATGCAATGCAGAGCAGGCACTCAAACACACAGACACATAGGTTTAGCATGTGGGTGTGCCATGAATCGATTTTTAATACATGACTACAAAACAGGGAATGATATTAGAGTTCAGATAGACCAACTCTTTTATGTGAAAGCTGAAGAAATCAAGGATTTACCTATAGAAATTAAATGATTTGCATAAAGTCATTTGTTCTGAGTTATCAGTGGAACAACCACGTCGGTTCTGGTTTTCTGATTACTATCAGTCAGAAATTAGTCTAACTACTTAGACTATGACTAATAGACATCTGAAACTATTACTAATTCAGATTTCGAGCATTATCTCTGGAAAGTCGATATATATACACATTTACTTTTTAAGTCAAAATTTGCAAGCCAGGATCAAATTTCTTGTGTTTCAAAAAAAAAAAAAATTGATACACTTCAAATTCTTTTAAAGCAAAAAAAAAAAATCAATTGGAAACTTACATTTTTTGAGGAGCTATAGGTGATTTACACATTTCTATTGCTGATTGAGATAGAGTAGTTGAAGGTATATTGATTTCTTGAAATGAGGCTGTCTAATTTGGGATTATTATAAGGATAAAATTAACTCCAGAGATCAACATTGTAATACAAAAATAATAGCCTGTTGGTCCATTTTATATTAGTTCTCATGGTGACATGGTCATACGAGGGCTGTCTGGAAAGTATACAGCTATGGAATATGAAAAAGAGAAACATACATGGATGGGATGCTTTCTGGAGAGCCCTTAGACTTTGAATATTTTTGCCTAAATAAAATGTATTCCAATGATTATTGGAATTAATTTTGCCTCTTTATTTTTATTTTACTAAATGTGAAAACTAGAGCATTTTAAGTGAAACACATGTCTCACATAACATTTTCACTGGATAGCCCTGACTTAGAATGTATCTTTCTTTCCTGTGTTTCTAAATAATTCTAACTCTGCTAATAATTCCCAGCAGAGACGTTCTCTGAAAAGGCAAGCTAAGTCAGAGAAAAATGTGTACAGGATTGGGAAGCTCCCTTCATGGGGAATTTTTAGATTAATATTAAGTCAAGATTAAAATGCCTTTGTAACGATCATCTGACATTCTAACTGCATCCCATGAATTTAATTTTAAAAACTCTAATTGAAGTAGAAAAGGTAGAAAGGCCAACGAGATTTTAAAGAGAATGCTACATGTTCACCAAGACACAAAAATATATATGCCATGCTCTTATAAAACCTTCACATCCTTATGTTTAGGTGCATGTTTTCCTATCTGTTATTAAAACACACAGCCTTGACAAATGGTTACAGTAAATGAACTTGGTAATTTTATTACTTTTTCTCAGTGTGCCACATTGTTTTACTTCCCAATGTACTGCCTCATTCTAGTTCTTTTGATAGTTGTATTTATACCAAAGTTAAGTTTATTTTCAATATTTTCAATAAAGTTTTATGGATACTTTAACAATATATATCTGATTTTTAAAAAGTTAAATGTGTTGTTCCAGAAATGCAGATTAACTAGCTTGCCTTTGGGGGCAATGGCTTTCGTCATCAGCTGAGCTCTCAAGGCTGTTCCAGCTCCATCTAGTATTTTGAAATCCTCACTGTGAGATTCAGTAATAAAGTATAATGTTTCTCCGTTCTTTTATGTCACAGTATTGTATTTCCAATTCCCATAATAGAGTATGACATATTAAAAACTATCTTTAAATTTGTTTAATTATAAAGCCAAAGCAGATTTTCTAAATCAATTATAGATGATTAACCTGGTATTTTTGTCCCTTACAGTAATGTGTTACATAAAGATGTTTTGGCCATTTATGTGATGGTAGTCCCACAAGATTATAATATTGCATTTTTGCTCTGTCTTTTCTTTGTTTAGATACACAGATACTTACCATGGTGTTACAATTGCCTACAGCATTAAGTAGTAACATGCCCTACTGGTTTATAGCCTAGAAACAATAGTCTATGCCATATACCAGGAGTGTAGCAAGCTGTACCTTCTAGGTTTGTGTATGTTCACTCTATCATGGTCAGATAAGAAAGGAGTTACCCAAGGAGGCACTTATCAGAGAGCAACCCTATTGTTAAGCAATACATGACTGTATTTTAAATTTATTATTTAACAATTAAAATATAAATATTTGTTTTGTAACTATTTATTTCAATGATACGCACTTGTGATTTTAATGTCAAATTCGATTTTAAATATACATTTCAAATTTTAAACCTGATTATTTATTTTAAAGATGAAGAATGTCTTAAACCTTGTGATATGTAGATGAAAGAGAAAGAAGAACAGCTTCACCAGGCATGTCTGGGTCTCTTTCAAAACTTCATGTAATTCCTGCTCAGCTACTAAAGGATTGTGTCATAATACACATATAGGAATCTTTTCTCCTACCAGAAGACTTCTCTCCTACCAGAGGTTCAATTTTACCTTTAAAAAAATTTATGTATTTATATATTTATAAGAAAATGAAAGTATTCATTTCATTTTCATTCATTTTTCATGCAATTTCAAAAATGAATATTATGCTTAGAAATGATTCATTGAGAACCTATTGAAGGGTCTCTGTGAGATATAATTTCCCAGCTGCTAGCTTGTTGACTCATGTCTCTGTCTTCTCTAACCCTGTTACCCATTGTCTAAGCAGGAGTTCTCTGACAACCGGGAATCAGCCAGGAAAGAGATCTGTGTTTGAAGCTCTGCTGATATAGGGACAGGAAGATTCTGTTTGTGGAATTTGTGATTCCAGCAAGTGTCTTTGGGTAATTGAGGCTGGATGTTGTAATTAATTTCTCACCAGCTGTTTTATTGCATCCAACAAATTAACAACTGACTTAAAAATTTCGCCTACCTGTTTTGTCATAGATTAGTTCAGGGGCTGAGGTGTTAAGAAAAAGAAAATGTGTTGTTTTGGGGATCTGTGGGAAGTCAGTCATGTAAAGAAGAAAAACATATGGATCAAATTGTTATTGGCGGCCTATAAACCAAGATAAATTCAGCGACTTATGGTGGATGTCAGTATAAAGCAGTGATTCTCAACCTGCCTAATGCTGTAACCCTTTAATACAGTTCCTGTGAGTTGTACCCACAGGCTGAGAACTGCTGGTAAAGGATGGAGAGAAATTCCTACACCAAACAATTCTGCATCCTGCCCAAGTCTGGTCTCCTATCTATATGATCTCCCTTTCATTTTATACCAGTTTGTTTGGGGTTTTCTTTTATTTTTGGTGAAATGCTTACTAATTGCTGAACTTAGTATAAAACTTCTGCAGAACTGGAGAAATAATATTCAGAATGAACCATGGCTGCTTACTGGTTCAAGGTGAAAGCAATTTTTCTTCTTGGAAAATTTAAGAGTGTTAGGACTGGAGGTGTCTGCCATTGGTTGATCTTTAGGTGTCAGGAACAGTGAGAAATTATTACATTTGCTATTTTCTTTGACATCCAAAGCAAGTATGGAACATAATGAAATACCAGTTGGCATTACCTACATCATTGAAACAATGGAAAGTATGGAAAAACTCTGAACAGCCTTTAACCCTTAACCTTTTTTGTCCCAAGTATCATTATGGAATATTCATCCACATTCACTGCAGTTATTGAACAAACGTCTGTACATATTTAACTTTCCATACAAAACCACTTTCAGTATTAGCAAAAGGATTTCTACCATTTCCTTTCTGAGCATTCAGTCACATCAGAGTTCTGAAGAACCCATGCTTGCTTTTATCCTTTAAGGACTTTAGACATATAATTTCTTCAGCTGACTGTTTCTGTCAAACACCTATTTATTGCTCAAGACCCTGGTCAACTTTTAGCTCTTCTATCAAAGCTTCAAATTAGGCTTGACCCTCTACATTTCCAGAAGCAATGATATTTCATTTTAACAGTTTTCATAGCAATTTGTAGGTGACTTTAGGAGCACTTCACTGTGTGTGTATTATTAGATTATCTGTGTGTTATCTTCCAATATAGAATAATATCCTGACCACAGGGATTACACAATTTTTATTTTTGCACCTTTAGCACCTGGCACAGTGGTTGATACATGGTAGGTTCAGCCTTAATATATGTTTTCTTGGTTCATGGAGAATGAGGAATGATTCAAAAAATGAATAACAGCAGTGGCCAGAATAGAATTTTTTAAACTTTTCTTTTATAGAACAAACCTTAATTTTGACGATTTTGTTCACATTGCCTTAGTTTTAGCACATTAAGTGAAATGAATAGTCTTTGAATTTGTTACATAATTTTCAAATATTCTAACATGCTGGAAGTTAAATATCATCCAGTGAAATAATCTGAACAGCTTTTATCTATATTCAAGAACAAATATGTAGCAAAAGTCTTCCAGTTCCTGCATTGCCAAAGAAACTACTAATATTCTTAAGCAACTTTATAACCATATGTTGTTCTGTGAGAGAATTCCAGAATGTGTCTGCTGTATATTTCCAGAGGCTGCAAACCTTTCCATCTAGGAGTCAAGAATGAAAAAGCACCCAAAGTCTCAGCTTGCTTTGTGGGTACATGTCCAATCCATGCTGCTTAAATGTTTGTAGAACTTGATAATCAGAAAGAATTTCCAAAGGTATAGGGGTGGCCATAAATTTCGAGTGCAATTGAGAATAGTGTACAATTTAAAATTGCACAGCAACGTAATGGCCACCCTGTACATGTTCATTTTTTCCCCATTCACAGTATCATTGGCAGTGGTACCTAAATAGGTTTTCTTTATTATGCTTATTTTCATTTCATTTTCCATTAAAAAGATATTTGTGTTAAAACAGAGTCCAGATATCTTGTTTATGATGACATAATCATTTCCATAGAAACTGGTTATGATGTAAACAATACTGTGACTTCAGGTAGCAGAAAGAACAGCATGGAGTCTTGAATTCTGACCAAGATTTTGTTTGTGCATTATTATATTTAGAAACCAGGATAAGACTAGAAAAATTCAGCATGTGTTGTATGAAAATGACTTAGATGCTAGGACAAGAGCATTTTTAATAATTATTCTAGTATATAATTTTTTTAATATTTTAGTTTCATGGTTTAGGTAGTTTTCATGGTAGGCAGGATTTTTTTTTTTGTCCTAAGATATTTCAGTAATATTTAGAAGCACAGTTTGAAAACTGATTGGGGAGACCTAACCATTCATTTTCTACGTGAAGAAATGAAACCCTGGTGAATGTGGACAGCTCAATTCAGGGGCTGAACAGGAGGTACTGGTAGACAGAACAAGAACCAAGCTTCTGAGCTTCCAGTCTCTGTTAGTTAGGGCTTATCTTTTCATTCCTTTTTTCTTTTTTTATCTTCCTCTTCTTCTTTTTTTTTTTTTTCCATATCCAAACTATCCATTTAATGCTAGAAACCTGAGAGCTTCTGTTTTAGTATAAAGGTAGAAAATGTAAATCAAAGATAAAGCACAGCCCACGTTGTCTGCATTGTTTAACTATATAAATAAACGATTTGTTCTTACAACATACCAACACAGGTTTCCATTACTCTAGAGACTTTGAAATATTTTTGACATTGGCAAACTAGAAAATGTTTTTCATAGAAATCAGAAAAATATTTTACATTCTAGTTACATAATCCTAATGTAAATTCACTTGTTTTCACTAGGCTGTACAAACAAAGAATTTAAAAAGTATAACTCAAATAATCATATCAAGAACATTTTTCATGATTTATGTATATATGTATATACAAGTACTTTTGTGTCTCTATTATATATATATTTGTATGCTATATATTTTTTACTTATTTTCTTTGAAGGTGCATGTTTATATGTGTATTATTATAAAATATACAGATTACCTTATTCAAACATAATTTTGCTCCACATAAATTTTAGCTTAGGTATTGTTTTGGAAACATTTATCAATTAATAAGATTATATAAATCTGACATATTGATAGACTTCCACATTTCTTGAAGAGACTCTAAAAGAGCCTAAAAGAGATTCTAAAAAGGGAAGAAAGAGAACACATTACTTTTTTATCTTTGCTGAGCACCAATACATCTATAAAATGTGGAAAAACCTGTACAATATAACATGAAGACTGGGACAATTAATCATTTGATGTATTTAACTATGTGGACACATGCAACCCCCACCCAAAAAATACAAAATTGGGTAGTTAATTTTCTAGATTAAAAGCTCCTCAGATTGAGCAGTTTATTACTTCTCCCTAGAGAAGAATAAACTAGAATTTACATGTAGATTTGTATTTATAAGTATATTATCCAGGTCTTAGTATTATTAGGGTATAGTAAATCTTCTAGAAAAAAAGATTGCAATGAGTCTTGTCTTAGTTTTTGGCTTTTGACTCAAGAGAAACTTTATTTTTTTTTTTCATTTTTCCCTTTTAATCTTCTCCCTATTTATGAGACACACTATGACAGACTTTCACAGATGTGTGTAATAATAGAAGATAGTACCTGTCTCGGAAATAACACATAATAACTCCCTTGGCCGCTAAGGTCTTTGGCTTATAAATCAGTATATCCCTCTGCTTTGAAATCCAAGATCAAAAATAAAGTGTATTTATTAGCCCAAAATGGATTTAAGCAAACAGATTCAGAAACGAGGCTTCTAGACACATGCAACTGAATTTTCAAATTTTAACAGCCATTAAGTACTTGTATATATTAGAACTTAGTTGTAGTTCTTGGGTAAGTTCATGCATTTAAGGTAGGAGGAATCCAAAACTATTAAGCTTATCATGTATTTCATTGCATATTGTGTGCTTACGGGATAATTTTGTCATTATCACCTTATCCAAAAATGCTCCATAAATTTTAGTAAAATAGAGTTGTTAGTATTTTGTAAAGAGAATAGTATCTCAGTTTTTCTTTATGCTGATAATATTGTTTTTAAATAAAGAAAATTTAACTGGAAGTCTTTAAATCTTCTTGAAACTATTGCTCTCTGCACATAGGACACAATTTTAGTTATTCAATTGAAATTCTACCAGCTCCAATCCATTATTGAATCCTAGACAACCACTTCTAGTATCAAGGAAAAAAAAAATGGGAACATTCAGAATATCAGGGCAGCAGGAATTCCCTGTGTGTCTCCATTCTTCCCCTTGGTGTAAAAATCAGTCAAATGGTACATAATCGTCTCAAAAATGAAACCAACTGGAAATAAGCTGCACGTGGACTCTAGTCTCACCAATGTTCCATTTGAGCTGACCAGCTAAGTATCACTTGAGTTTTAATGATCTATGTTAGATATTTGAAAAGCAAACGACCTGATTTTTTCTCTGCATTAAGTAATAGTTTGGAATCTTTTAAAGAAGGGGTGTGGGTCACATCCCCTTGGGCAGCATCTCTGACACTCTGACTCTGCTCCTGCTTATTCTCACCCTGCCTCAAAAGCAGCTGCGACTCATCAGAACCCTATTCACAGGAATTGGTGAAATCGTTTTGAAATCCTTAGGCTATATAAAAGTCAAACGCTGCTGCTATTGCCGTTATTAATGGGGCTTTGGTTTGAGCGGGAGAAGGAAGGAATAGCTTGACTGTATTAACATGCATTGACTAGATATTGACTGCAAAGAATTATATCTGCAGGAAGAAAGTCCAATTTCCATGATTAAGTACACAATTGAGAGACAGCAATCTGGCTAAATAGAAAGGAATGATTTGCTCTTTAACAAGCAGTTAGTTGTACCTGGGAGGGAGAATAACTGTCTCTCGCCCTTTTGTAAATCTGCTCCTTGTCTTGTGCTCTGTGGACTACGTAAAGGTGAGTCATACAAAAGGAATCTTAGAAACCCAGCAATTTTCTCCTTTTCTCCTCCTGTACCCATTGAATACAGGTGAGACCCGAAGAATATAAAATGCAGAACATTTAATATGAAAGAAAAAATGCTGTGGTTTTAATGTTTTTCCTTTTTTTTTTTTTTTTAACACAAAGACTATATGATTGCTTTCTTTCATTCTAGAAATCCTTTAACCTTTGCCAGTTTTGTGGCATCCATTGCACATGCGTCAACACTAAGTAGACTCTGGCAGACGCTTTAATGTGGATAAGACGTGTGTGTTGTAAGGAGAGGAAAAAAAAAAAAAACACTCCCCTACTCTCTGAAGGAAATGCAGGTGGGAAAAACGAAGGCCAGGCCAAATCCATCGCTGTATTGTGACATAAGCTGCAGCTCCTGTGCACTTTAGAATGACTATACATTACACTGGAAAGCATTTAATTATTTAAAGTGACTTCTACCTTTTGTAGCAAGTATATGATTGAGTCCTTGCTGTGAAAGTCAACTTTTCTGTTTCCGAGAGAAAGGCCTGAGTTTAGCTGGATGTTGAGGTGGCAGGTTGCAGTTTGACAGGGAGATGAGAACTGGGCAGTACTCCAGTGAGGCCAACCTCAGACTCTCTAGGTAATTCTAAAGAACCTGAGC
The DNA here is from genome assembly GCA_963573935.1 of Arctocebus calabarensis. NCBI lineage: Eukaryota > Metazoa > Chordata > Mammalia > Primates > Lorisidae > Arctocebus > Arctocebus calabarensis. The sequence goes on along the minus strand of CAUYON010182654.1, from coordinate 4,592 downwards.
ACTGGCAGTATCTTTTAAGAGAGGAAGTGACAATATTTTTGACCCCCCATTAATCATATATTCATTGTTTATATCTTGGCAACCTTGTATAATGAGATATTTTAAAAAAAATTAACTTTAGGTAGAATTTGTACTCTACAGACTGAGAATTGTACCTGATCACTCTAACAAACTACTGGGAGAGGCTGAATAAATAAGTTAACTTCTCTGAGTCTCACTTCCTCTACAAATAAAAAGGGAGTTTTTACATCTAGCTCAGGGTTGTTATTAAGTGAGTTAATGTGTGTGGAAACTCCTATATAAGGTGCTTGGTGGGTACTTGATACATATCAGTTCTTTTCTCTTCCAACCTGAAATGCCCATATCATCTCTGTAATGGCGTCTTAGTAAAAGTAAGGACCAACTCACCATAAAAGAACAGTCACTGGCCAGAGCAGTGTGAAAGAAATTACAGCAGCATTTTATATTAGTATATACATTGCAGAGGGGAAAATCATCTTTCTAAGTTCTTATTGTGACCAAGAAGAGGGTATTGTGGTTGACTAAGTAGATGGCAGTAAGAAGAAATAGGGAATACAATTCAGTTCTGATTGGTGGCAATCTTACTCTGGGTCACACCCATGAAGATGGGTTGATATTTCTAATGATATAGCCCCTTGACTTGCAGTCTTCTTAGAAATATGTATTGGATACTTTAGTCATGAATATAGGTGAGTCCTGATAGAACGGTTAAAAATCAGAGGTGATTGGAACAGATTTTCAGTAGTGGAAGGATGAATCCAGAGATTTGGCATGATGGGCTTTTTGTAAGCTGCCTTATCTGTTTCCCATATTACACATGAATTTAACTCTATTTAGAAAGGAATGAAGAAGCTTTTCTACTTTATATTTAATTTTCATTTTAATTTGTGATAACTATTTTTAATTTTAATCTGCTTTATTTTTAACTTTGAATTTTATACAGATACTCCATACTTCTAACAGCTTTAATGAGTTATATAACACAATACAGTAAACAAATTGAGAGTGTACAATTCCATGATTTTAATAAATATATGGAGAGGTACAATAGGTGCCACAGGCCAGTTGAAAAATATTTCAATCAATTCCAAAATTTCCCTCATACCTTCTACAGATATTTTCTATTGCTATTCCTAGTCCCAGAAAACCATTGATCTGTTTTGTGTCTATAAATTTTCCTCTCCTGAATATTTCATGTAATTGAAATCGGATAATATGTAATCTTTTGTATCTAGTTTATTTCACTTAATGTAATATTTTCGAGACATCCATGTGGTAGGATGCAGCCCGTTCATTTCTTTGCTGAATGGTATGGTCATAACATATCTTGTTTATCAGTTCTTCAGGTGACAGGCTGCAGATCGTTTCTAGTTTAGGCTAATATGAATGATGCTACTACAAACATTTGGTAGATAGATGTCTTTGCACAGATACATTTTCATTTCTCCTGGATAGATTCTTAAGAGTAAGTTGGATGGTGGCACCTGTGGCTAAGGGAGTAGGGCACTGGCCCCATATGCCAAGGGTGGTGGGTTCAAACCCGGCCCCAGCCAAAACAACAACAACAACAAGAGTAGAGTTGGTAAGTTTAAATAAATACTATACCTGTCAGAATGCTTTCTAAATTTACCTTTATCATTTTACATTTCCATTAGCATTATCTGACTATCCCAGTTTCTCTGCATCCTTGTCAAATGTTTTACCTGTCTTTTTTTTGATAGAGAAAGGATACTGTGATATCCTCTCACTGGGGCTTTAGCTTCCCTAATGATTAAAGATGTTTCTCAGTTTTATTTGTCTATTTGCTATTCACCTGTCTTCTTTAGTCAAATGTCTACTCAAAACTTATAGTAATTTTAAAATTATTCATCTTCTTTATTTACATTTTTATCTGACACCTGATGTTAAATATATATTTTTCTACTATATTAATTTCATATTTTCTTATTTGTGTCTTTTTTTTTATGTTCTTGTTGTTGCAGTTTGGCCAGGGCTGGGTTTGAACTCACCACCCTGGGTATATGGGGCCAGCACCCTACTCACTGAGCCATAGGCACCACCCTTATTTGTGTCTTTTGAATCACAGTTTTTAATTTTGATGAAATCCAATTTATTATTATGTTTTTGTATGTGCAGTTTTTGGCCAGGACTGGGTTTGAACCCTTCACCTCCAGCATATGGGGCCAGCGCCCTACTCCTTTGAGCCACAGATGCCGCCCCAACTTATTATTTTTTATTCTTTTATTGGTTGGGTTTTTAATGGTGTATTTCAGAACATTCACTTAACTCAAAATAATGAAGATATTCTTCTAAATTTTCATCTAGAAGTTTTAATAATTTTAGTACTTATATTTGGGTGTATGATTGAGTTCATATTAATTTTTATATATATATCAAAGTAAAGGTCTAAGTCATTTGTCATGCACATATGCAACTTTCCAAGCACTATCTGTTATAAAGAATAACATTTTCACATTGAATGCTTTGATATGTCTGTCAAAAATAAATTGACCAGATAGACCCATAGACACATGAAACAGAATAGAAAACCCAGAAACAAAGTCACATGCTCACCGTCAACTTATTTCAACAAAAGAATGACCAATGTTAAATATAGAAAGGATGTGTATTCAGTAAATGGTGCTGGAAAAACTGGATATTCACACCCAGAAAAATGAAACTAGACCGCTGTTTCTCACCATATACAATACAAAAATCAATCTAAAATGGATTTATGACTTAAATGTAAAACCTGAAACAATGAAACTACTAGAAGAAAAGATGAAAGATATTTGCTTCATAGAATTTATTGGGAAGTATTCCTCCTTTTTTATGTTTTAGAAAAGTTTAATACTATAGGTACTAGTTCCTATTTAAAGATTTGGTAGAATTATGACGTGACACCATCTGGTCCTGGACTTTTCTTTTTTGGGAAATTTCATATAGTTGATTCTGTTTCAGTACTTGATATAGATCTGTCTAGCATTTCCAATTCCTTCTGATTAAGTCTAGGAAGTTGGCGTGCTTCCAAGTATTGGTCAATTTCTTTCAGATTTTCATATTTCTGAAAATAAAGTTTATTGTAGTATTCGTTAAGGATTCTTTGAATTTCTGAGGTGACTGTTGTTATTTCACCTTTGTCATTTCTGATTGATGATATTAGGGACTTTAATTTTCTATTTTTGGTTAGGTTGGCCAAAGGTTTATCAATTTTGTTGAATTTTTCAAAAAACCAACTTTTTGATTCATTGATCTTTTAATAAATTTTTTTATTTTTTATTTCATTTAATTCTGCTCTAGTTTTAGTTATTTCTTTTCTTCTACTAGGTATGGGGTTGGAAGATCCTTCTTTTTCCACTTGCTTAGATGTCACATTAAGTTATTGACTTCTTCTTTTTCTGTTCTCTTAAGGAAGGCTTGCAATGCTATAAATTTCCCTCTTAGGACTGCCTTTGCAGTATACCACAGGTTCTGAGAATTTGTCTTCACTATTATTTTGTTCCAAAACTTTGGCAATTTCCTTCTTAATCTCATCTATGACCCAGCTATCATTCAGTATAAGATTATTTAGTTTCCATGTCTTTGTATGAGTGTGCAGATACTTGTTATTGGTAAGTTCAACTTTTACTGTATGATGATCCAATAAAATGCAAGAAATAATTTCTATGTTTTTAAATTTGCTGAGATTAGACTTGTGACCTAAGATATGCTCATGTTTGGAGGATGTTCCATAGGCGGATGAGAAGAATGTGTATTCAGTTTTGTTAGAATGAAATGTTCTGTAAATGTCTGTTAAATCCAATTGTTGAATGGTTAAATGTAAGTCTAAAATATCACGCTGATCCCCAAACCAGGAAAAGACACAATAAGAAAAGAAAATTATAGCTCAATCTCTTTAATGAACATAGATGCAAAAACATTCAATCAGATTCTAGCAAACAGAATCTAGCAACATATCAAATGACTTATACACCATGACCAAGTGGGTTTTATACCAAGGTCTCAAGGTTGTTTCAATATATGTAAATCTATAAATATAATACATCACATAAAAAAACTGAAAAAAAAGACCATATTATTCTCTCAATAGATGCAGAAAAGGCTTTTGACAATACCTAACATTCTTTCATGATCAGAACACTTAAGAAAATAGGCATAGAAGGGATTTTTCTTAAAGTGATAGAGGCCATCTACAGCAAACCCACAGCCAATATTCTATTTTTTTCTTAGCTATTGTAATATTTTTTCTTATTTTTTTATTAAATCATAAGCTGCATACATTAGTGCAATCAAGGAGTACAATGTGCTGATTTCATATAAAATCTGAAATGTTTTCATCAAACTGTTTAACATAGCCTTCATGGCATTTTCTTAGTTATTGTATGAAGACATTTGTATTCTGCATTTAGTAAGTTTTGCCTGTACCCTTCTCAGATGCACCATAGGTGTGGCCCCACCAATTACCTCCTCCTCCACCTCAACCTCCTCCCTTCTACCCTCCCCTCCCTTGCCCCTTTCCCCATATTCTTGTGTTATAGTTGGGTTATAGCCTTCATATGAAACCTATAAAT
>CAUYON010182653.1:0-13820 GCA_963573935.1 Arctocebus calabarensis | reverse complement strand
ATGGAAGTTTTAGCCATTGCAATTAGGGAAGAAAAGGTGACCAAAGGTATCCATATAGGGTCAGAAGAGATCAAACTTTCACTCTTCACAGATGATATGATTGTATATCAGGAAAATACCAGGGATTCTACTACAAAACTCTTAGAAATGATCAAGGAATACAGCAGTGTATCAGGTTACAAAATCAACACTCATAAATCTGTAGCCTTCATATATACCAACAATAGCCAAGCCGAAAAAACAGCCAAGGACTCTATTCCATTTACAGCAGTGCCAAAAAAGATGAAATATTTGGGAGGAATCCACATTTTAGAAGTGGTTATGTCAGCACTTAAAGTAACTGAAAATTTCATTTGTAATATTTAATTTTATTTTTTCAAATTATTGATATTCAAGAGATATAGTTATAACTAATGCACACCACTTCAGCATAGACAGGATATGAAATTCCGTCAATAAAAAAGTCTTTTTGCAGTATCTGTTAAAGTACTGAACTAGATAACATGATACAAGGAGGAATATGAGATGGGAGACACAGTCCACGCTCATCATAAAATCTATGTATGTGGTATCTGTAATTCCCATTAGCAAATGATTTCTTTTCAGATAAAAAGCTATAAAATATCAATGAGTTATATCTTCTGCCTCTACATTAAAAATGTATTGCTTTGAAGTTTGAAGAATGACTTTTAAACATTCTTACATTCATGGTTATTAAAAAAAAAAGACTGGCTTTGTCATGATTACTTGAGAAAATTCAATGTTGAATGATTAGCCTTTTTTTTTGGAAAATCTTTGTCTTGTTATAATAAATAAAATTTTTAAAAACTTGTTTTTAAGTTCCAAAAACATTATCCAAATTCATAACTTAAAATTTTCACTGAAATGTCATCAAATGTATTTGAGCATTGCCCAAGGTATATCCACCCTTTCAGAAGAAAAATTAATCATTTATACTTTTAAAGGCTTTTAAATTGGTATCACTCATATTCTCAAAATACACATCAACACACATACATACACAATCTCTCCATCCCTCACACACACACACACACACACACTCACACACTCACACACAAAACACACAGACTTCCTAAACTCATAAATGGCAATACTGTTAGGATAATTGGCTTCTTGGAGAGGTCACACTAAATTGGATACATAGATAAAGAATAAATAGGTAAAGGAACATCTTTAATATCTCAATATAGCAGGTTCTTTTTGGTTTATAATGTTTCAGCTTTTGCTTTGGGTGACCTGTCTCCTTTTTGCCTACTCAAATATAGATTCACCAATCCTTCCTGAAACATCTGATAGAAGGTAGTCGTCATCAGATCTTAGAATTCGAACTATATAAGGTACAAGTAAAATGCCCAGAAGGGGTAGGGGCACACTGACACTTCTTCAATAGAAGTGTGAGTAATCACACTGAGTGAGACACGTAAGGATTCTAGATTATCTTGTTTACGTCTATCTTGTCTGCCATGTGGGTTGTGAAAAAAATATATTTCTCAGAGGTTAGAATTCAAAATTACAGATTAGAAGTTGTAGGCATGTGTTCCTTTCTACAAGCTTGCTGTCACTTCACAATACCCATACAAAACTTCAAGGAAGAGTAATATTTCCCAACCTTAAAAGTTTCTACCATTCATTATATCCACTACTCATTTTTATACATTTTTACCTTTTTAATTACAATAAATACCAAAGAAATAAAGTTGCAATTTTATTTTATTGCCTTTTCAGTGCAAGAATTAAATCTTACAGTATTTTACATCTTCAACCATGTCTTGTATCCCCAACTCTATAGCTTTAAATAGTAGTGAATACTCAGTAATGAATACTCAATACTCAATGATATATTAGTGGACTTAGAGTGAAAAGATAAGGTCATTGCTCAACAAGAGGTGAAAATGGATTTTATAGTTTTATAATGGCTACTCTGAGTAACTTGTTTTACTTTCTGTTGTAACCTATTTTACCTTTTCATACTTCTTATCATCACATAAATTAATTAGTTTAATCATTAGATTTAAATTGCCTATTGAAATTTTCTTTTAGCCATTTTGTAGGCACTTAATAATTATTGCACATTCAGTATCTCTGACTGCAGGAGATCTAAGTCTTTTTGCATGTAAATACTTAAAATGGCAATATAAACGAATGAATGCAGGTAATTTAATTATCCTTTGTGTGTCTTGTAGTCTATGTGACATTCTGGAACTGTCACCCCCCAAAAAAGTGCTGACTCTAGGTTGTCTCATTTGAAATTTTTGCTAATCATTTGGTACAAGTTTTTTTTTCATTAGTTCACGATGTTTTAGTGATATAACTTGCTACCCCCATCATCGTTTTTAGAGCAATTTCTATTACTAAGTCGTATGCTATCTAGATAAGGCAGTATTTTGTTTAATATGAATAAAAGTAATTGTATAACAAAAAAAAGGCTTTCTTGGTGACCACAAGCTCTATTGTTTCTCACAAAATAATGATTTGTTCTGACTTGTGTCGTGACCCTTACTTATTTCTAGGAAATAGTATTGCTGCCAGTGTGTAACTGGCAGTGAAAATTAAATTCTATCTGAACAAATGAGACCTTGACTATACTGATCTCTATCTCTTGCACTGCAGCATTGTTTGTAATCAATCATTCAAATACTTCCTGTGCCCAAATTACTTGGATGACTTTGTAGTACTGAGACTAAAACAGACAAGGAAAAGTTCCAGAGATTCAGAAGCTCAGTGGAGGGGGGAAACAGCAAGAGTCACATACTTCGGTGACTGGAACAGAATTATGTTTGGAAGTAAAATGGCAGCACAAAGAAAGTAGAAAGAGTAGGCCCTTGGTTTTGAAGCAATGAATTTTATGGATACCTCGTGCCAATCAAGCCAGAAAAACCTAAGAAAGGGTAAAGAAAAAGCATGTTAAGTTTTCTTTCTTCTGTTTCTTTTTCTTTTCTTTTTTTGAGACAGAGTCTCACTTAGTTGCCCTCCATAGAGTGCTGTAGCATCACAGCTCACAGCAACCTTAATCTCTTGTGCTCAAGCAATTCTCTTGCCTCAAACTCCCAAATAGCTGGGACTACAGGCACATGGCACAATGCCCAGGTATTTGCTCAGCTTGGTCTTGAACCTGTGATCTGAGGCAATCCACCTGCCTTGGCCTCCCAGAGTGCTGGGTTTACAGGCATGAGCCACTACCTCCGGCTTAAATTATCTTGAATTACTTGTAATCTGGAAATGAAATAAAATGGTGTTCAATTATTTTTATGTTATTCAGAACAAAATATGTGATCAGACTAAAAATAACATGAAAATATTAATGCAGATACTAGCATAAAATAATTTGAACATCAGTGAAGTGAAAAAAATGAAAGCTGAAAAATAAAAATCAAAAGGGTATAGGTTATCAGTAGATAAGGTAAAAAGAATCGTGCTGAACCGAATCAGTGAATTGGGGGATTAGACAATGAATCTCACAGAATGTATCACACTCGTGCGGCATGCACACAAGATTTAGAAACAGAGAAGCAAGAACAGGGAAGGAGAGAAGGAGTAAGAAAGAATAAAGTAAAATTTAATACACAAAAAGAATGAATCAAATTCCATCATCCATCAATACTTGTTATATATAAAAGTGACAGCTGAGAGGAGAGACAGAGGAGAGGAAGATGTACAAAGAAATCATTTCTTTTTAAATTGTATATAAAACCAGCACATTGTATCCCATGATTGCATTAATGTACACAGCTATGATTTAATAAAAATAAAAAAAATCAATACCAAAACATTTCTATGAAAAATAATTGAGACTCAGCGCCTGTGGCTCAGCTGGCTAAGGTGCCAGCCATATACACCTGAGCTGGCCGGTTCAAATTCAGCCTGGTCCACCAAACAATGACGGCTGCAACCAAAAACATAGCCAGTCATTGTGGTGGGTACCTGTAATCCCAGGTGGGTAGCTATAATCCCAGCTACTTTGGAGGTGGAGGCAGGAGAATCGCTTGAGCCCAGGAGTTGGAGGTTGCTGTGAGCTGTGATGTCACCACACTCTACCAGGGCAATAGCTTGAAGCTCTGTCTTAAAAAAAAAAAAAAAAAAAAAAAAAAAAAAAAACAGAAAAAGAAAAAGAATTGAAATGAAAACACAAATCCTCACATTTTTATTGTCAACTCAAAAGAAGAAAGTAGATCAAAAAATGGCCCATGCCTTGTTGTATCAGAATGAAATTTTTGACCTGTAAAGGATATTTGCTGCAAGTTTGGTGGGATGGCCTGGGATGAGGGACAACTGTTAGGTTGGTAACCAGCCAAACGACATCTGAACTCCATGTAGTAACATTAGGTACAAGACTCTAAGAGATTATCCATCTATTCTGAAGTAAAAATGCTTAAGTGAACTCTATAAATCAAACATACATTCAACTATGAGAGAAATAAAAAAAAAAAACATGCCCCTAAACATACAATGTTTCTTACTCAAATACCTGTATCTGGAAAAATTACTAGAGGATATATTTTGAAACAAAAAAAGAGTTTAAGAGCTAGAGAACATACAAAAATGGTGAAGAACAATGAAATGAGCATAATTTATATTTAGGCTTACACAAAGGTGGAGTTTTGGTGGCAAAATAACAATTTTAAATTTTAAGATTAATATGTTAACTATCTCAAGGTGAACTAGGTTTTTGCTTTTCCTTTTCTTTTTCCTTCCTATTTTTTTTTTTAGGTTTTTCCATTTCCTGAAGCAAAGTATGGGAAGAGGTGGCAGGAAAACAAAAATTTGTATCTCACTTTTTTATTTATATCAGAAAAATATAAAGAAAGTGATTAACATAAGCTATTTCATACAAGCAGCAAAGGTTAAATACAAATGTTAAAATTTCAAGTGAAACCATTTGAAGAGTATTAATGAGATGTCAAATTTTCTAATCATTAGAGAAAACTGGAAGTAGGATACTGCATGAATCCATCAAAAGAGAAAGAAAAATTATAAAATAAGTTGTCAAAGTGATCTAAACATATTAGTAATCAAAATCAAATGAATATCTAAAATTTAAAAATGCAAATGCTTAGTCTCATGGGTTTATAAAATAGTGATTTTTTTCTTCCTGCTTTAAATAGCTACACTTAAATGAAAATAACTCATAAGTGTTGGTAATAAAGCAAGTAAAGATTATGTAAGATATGTGTCAAATATATCAAAACAAAAATACTAGGTCTGTACCTACTGTTGTTACAGCAAAGGAAATGTTATCTATATGCATTTAAGAGGACAAAAATAAGTATACTTGTAACTTACAGTTGATAAGTCTTCAAGAATTCATTCATTCATTTACTCTTTTCCATTGAAGATCTATGTTATACCCAGTTGATACGTCTTCAAGAATGCATTCATTCATTTACTCTTTCCCATTGAAGAGCTATGTTATACCAAGCATAGTTTGGTCTCTAGAAAGGAAGTAGGCAATCAACATAATTTCACATGTTTTTGAAATGAAGAATTCAGTTGCCTTAATCTGAGATGGCAAAGACTGTAGAAAGAACAGGTGGTAGCAATGATGACATGTTAGAGTTCAAGAGTTTACTCTAGGGCAAGTCTGTTTTGAGTTGCCTAGCAGAAAGCCAAGTACATATGTCAAGTAGAAACGGGGTATTTAAGTCTCTGGGAAGAATGTAATCTAGTTAGGAGGTATAAATTATAAAGTCTCAGTGTAAAAAATATGCATTTAAAAATAGTTCACTGAATGATATTTGATAAATCTATAAATGTAAGTAAAAAAAATCAATAAAATCAAGAAATTCCAATACTTTTAGAGCAGAAACTGAAAGAAAACAATAAAGAAAAATGAAAATGACATGGTAATGCAGACAGGAAATTCAGCACAGCACATAGGCTGGAATACAATCTAAAAAATATGTCTGAAAATTAAGAAAGGCAAATGCAGGAGACAGATCAAGAAAGGTGAGGACTAAGAATTGACTACTGCATTTAGTAACTAAGAGGTCATTGCCGACCTCATATTAAAGTTTTGGCAGAGTTATAGGAACAATAGGCCTGCCTGGAACTGGCTCAAGGTACAATAAGAAGAGGAATATTAGAACAAATGAGTTAAGTAATATCACTTAAGGAGTTTTATTGTACAAGAGATAAAACAACTTTGTATATAAGGGGTGGGGGAAGGATCAGAATGTTTGTTTGTTTTTGTATTTCCATGGTTTGGATGTGGTTTGTTTGGCCTCATCAAATCTCACATTGAAAGCTGATCTCCATTTTTGGAGATGGGGCGTGAGGCATTGGGTCATGGAAGAATTCTCTTAAATGTCTTGATACCATTTTCATAGAAGAAAATGAGTTCTCATTCTTAGTTCCTAAGAAAGAACTCATTGTTGAAAGAGCTTGGGACCTCCACACTTCTGGCTCACTTCTTCTTACTCCATACAACTCTGCACCCACTAGCTCCCTTCCCCTTCTACCACAAGTGGAAACATCCTGAGACCCTCACCAGAAACAAATGCTGGTGCCATGTGTCTTATAAAGCTTGCAGAACCACAATCCAAAGAAACCTCTTTTCTTTATAAGTTATCCAGTTTCAGATACTCCTTTATAGAAAGACAAATGGACTAACACAAGTATATTTTATGACAAGAGAATAAGCAGGTTTGAACAATGATGTAAAAGATCATGAATATGTTTAAAAATAACATGAAAGAGGCAAATATTGGGGAAGTGATGCAATTCAAGAAACTACTGAGAATAGAATCTACCATAGGAGCTGAAGATTGCCTATATAAAGAAGCATGGGCCTTGCATTTGTAGTAAATTAGAAAAGGACTTATTGACAAAAATACAATTTAATGGGTTGTGACAGCTTTTGGAAGTTTTTTATTTTTTTGAGACAAAGCCTCAAGCTGTCACCCTGGATAGAGTGCTGTGTCATCATAGCTCACAGCAACCTCTAATTCCTGGGCTCAAGCGAGTCTCTTGCCTCTGCCTCCCAAGTAGCTGAGACTACAGGTGACCACCACAACGCCCAGCCATTTTTTTGGTTGCAGCCGTCATTGTTGTTTGGAAGGCCTGGACTAGATTTGAACCCGCCAGCTCAGATGTACGTGACTGGCACATTAGCCCGTTGAGCCACTGAGCCTGGAAGGTCTTTTGATTGCTACCATTTGTTCCATTTAAAAAGAAGTGTGCTCATTAGCTGAGAGCATAGATGTTGAAGGTTTGAGAAGAGAGGACAGTATCTGAATGGTTGTCTAGAAAAATTTAGGTTGAACAGATAATGAAAATATATAGTACAGTTGCTAAGAAGCAATAAGGTACATAAAAATCTAGTAAACATGATGGTGTATGTAAGAAATCGACATGAAAGTATGATTTTACCCATCACATTCAACTGGATATGATAGAGGTGCAAGATAGGCAAGAAAGGGAACCAGAGCTGTGATCTCACCAAGAGAAGTGAAGACAGAGCAAAGAGATTGATTGCAATTGTTTATGATAGCATTTAATCTGGTTAAAGATAAAAGAATAGACACGAAGTAATAAAGGAATAACAAATAATAAGACCAATACATTTTCGGTTCTGGTTATTGATATTGAGATTGCAGAGCATGTGAGCTGGGGTAAGGGAGTTATAAAATTCAGCAGTGTGATTGAAATTGAAATTATAGAAGGTTCACATTTATTTGTAGTCATGTTATCTACAGTATGATTAATTGTTAGGTGAATTAACTGTGTCAGTATTTAAATCATCAGGTTATGAAAGTAGTCACATTGGACAGAATAATACACTGGGAGATACAATATTAAGGGGTGTTAGAAGCCTAAGTCCTATAGATATTTGACAGAAAGATGAGTGACATCACATATAAATCTGGCGTTTCTCAGCATAAGGGAGGTACATCATTAAAACGGGGTGTTTTGAAAGAAAAGGGAAGATTATAGGCAAAAGGGAGACTGAAGACCCCATTCTTGGCAAGGGAAAATATCACAGAAAAGGGGAAACATTAAAAAGTAAGCTGAGTGAGGCGGAACAAAGAAAAGTCAGGTAGTTCACCCTTAAACCAACTACTGCTATAATTCTTATCTGAGCAAGTTTCCTGCTTTTTCTGGGAGCCTGCTCTATAGGCTTACAAACATTCCCGCAGGGCCTGTGAACACTCTGAAGAAAATAATGACCACAGAAGATGCTTGTGGCGAGGCCTGGTGAGATACATTAACTAGGCCATTTCCTGCCCAGTAAACAGCCAAAGCAAATACCCATTGTGAAGATTTGTATTTGGCTGGGGCAGAGACCAAGGGAACAGCTCAAGCCCTGAAATATGAGTAGGAGGGCTTATATCCCTTATCGTAGAGGAAGACCCTCTGTGGTGAAGATGAGAGAAAAATTTCTCTCTCCCACCAATTCTTCAGAGGAGACCGACACCAGTGGCATTTTACTCCACAGTGAATTACTGGGATAAACAGCCCACCCCAAGAATCTGTATGTGTGACCACAGACAGGAGGCTGCCCCCGCACAAGGCTCAGTTTCCAGATTCCTCCAGACAGCTCAGAACCTTGATTATAGAAATGATAGGAGCAGATATGTTCTCTCAGAGAAACTGCTGGCATCTTTGTTCCCTTCCTCAGCTTACCCTTGGGGCTAATGAGCCTTCAGTAAAAGCTGTGTTGAACTGACAGTCACAGAGTCACTTGCTGGAACCCCACAAAAGGGCTGTGGTCCCCTGAGTTCCCACCTTTGAAAATTCTGTTCTGTGTGACTTGTCTCTTTATTTCTCATATTTCTAACTATTTTTCTTCAGTTGTTCACCAGATCCACAGCTGTTAATGGGCCCTATCCCTGGGGGAGGACCTCAGCAGAAGACAATGCACTGGACATGTCAAGGATGGTATCTGTTCCCTCTCCAGATACAGAACTAACAGGATTAAGAAAGCTGACACAGCCTCTTGAGAATCTCCCAGGAGAAGCAGTGTTCTCCAGGGCAATAAGAACAAGAAAGTAAAGAAATGTCTTAAGAAGTGACTCAGGTGATTTAATCAGTTTCTTATTCTTGCTTAACAAACCACCCAAATCTTAGGGTTTATAGTAGCGATGATTCATTTTCCTTATGAGTCTACATGTCAACTGAGAGATTCTATTGATTTGGGTCAGAGCTGTGTATCAGAACTGGGCTTGGTCAGGAGTTAACCGTCAGCTCCAGTGTAGGATTTGAATGAACAATTTAGAGAGAAAATATAGAGGGGTAATAAACACATTTTAAAAAGTTTGTTCTCATTAGTAATAGAAATACTATTTCTGAAATAGAAATTAAAACAATAAAAAATATAACATTTTATAAAATATTTTAAGAAAGGTTTGCAAATTTTACTGATGGTAAGGAGGGGGAAAATATGTGCTCTCATTTACGTTTGGAGAGAGAATAAATTGGTCCTTCTTTTCCAGAAGGACTTTCAGCAATATCTATTGATATTTGAACTAAAACTTCCTTTGGACCCCATAATTATTCTTCTACGTATCAATTATAAAGTTATATTAGTCATAAGATAATACTCAGTATATAGAGAGAAGGAAGCTTAAGGATGTTTGTTGTCGCACTTTGTAAAATATCAAACACTGAAGCAATAATAAGTGTATATGTCAAGTTTAAGTGTAGTAATTCCCATGTTTTAGTCAAAGATTTACATGAAAATAAGTAGTACATTCAAATTGGGTACCTGAGCCCGTTTTAACGAAAGCATTGTCTACAATGAATAGATATGAGTTTAGGAAAGGCAACAACGTCAGGACAGTACCCATAGGTTAGTTAACCGTGGCAAACTCCCTGTATCCATTGGCCTAATCAGAAACGTGTGACAGCTGTATGTGGAAACCCACCTGATAGGAAGTGTGACCTTTGGCAGAGAAAGACGACAAACAAGTAAGAAAGAATTAGGAAGTAAACAGGGAATAAATGCCTTTACTCCTTTCTGTATGTGCTGCCAATGGCTCTCAGTAACCTGACAAGTGGAACCAGGAGTCAGAGGGCAAGGAAGGTGATGGAGATTGGGAGTTCTTACATGCTGTCCTTGCAACTTGGTTTCCCAGGACACAGAGCAGGGTAGGGACAAGTATCCGGAGAGACAAATGGAAGCCATTCAGAACAACACACAAAAAGAGTCATGTAAGTTTATGCCTGCTAATATAAAATAATTTATCAAAATGAGTCAATTTTGTCAAATTAAGTTCAGTACTTTAATATAATATTATATTTGTATTTTATATAAAATATGCAAATAACCATATACTGTATTTCTAAATACACATACAAAATTACATATGAATTAAATGTCCAGAACTATATAGTATATTGTTAACAACAGCCATCATTTAAACTTTATAATGACTATGCCTGTATGTATAAAATAAAATTTAATTTTAAAATTTTAAGTTGATTACTATTTTTTTAATTTTACAGAGTAATTGGCAATGGTAGGAGTAGCAGGAAGATTTACATTATGATACACAAGACTTTCTCTTCTAGCATATGCAATGTAGAGAGTTAGGATGAGGAAATCTCAATGGAAACCTGCATGTTTAACTTAAATGGGTCATTTATCTATTTAAATTTTTCGCTTGTATCTATTTAAAATTATAGGGCACAATAACACCTTATATCTTATCTTTCATGTCAATGTACATTCTTATAAGTTCTGTCATTTAACTTTAAGAAATGAATTTTATCTGCTGGTAAGCAAAAATAATTTTCTATCTCTTATCATTGGAACACAAAGCTTGAGTATAGGAGTATGAATGACTTTGTCTAAATAGTCCAGTGAGTTACCAACAACAGAAAACAGAAAACATTTCTCCATAGTTCTGTCCTGAAGATCTCCATTCTATCATCCGGTCATCAAGGTTGTTTTTCATATTGGAAACTTACTCATAAATGTCACACTAATGGATTTATTAAGTTAGAATTCCTCCTAACTTCTAAGAAAGTTAAAAAATAATTGGTTCTGTTTCTATAGGGAACTTTGTAATAATCTAAGGCTATGCTTCCCAAAATGTGTGACATAGTTTCCAAGGCTCTATGATGAACTCACACATGTGCTAAGGGATATGTTAAATTTTCACAAAAAGAAAAGTGATACTAGATATTTGATGACCCTGAGTAAACTACTGGCTCTAAACAACCCACTGTCGAGGTCAGAACTACACGCCCTGTGATCATATCACCTCTTTTCAAAGCAGAGGTTGTGTTGGTTGCTGTAGTAATAAGCAAGTGCGGCAAAGACATTGACTAGAAACAGGAAATGAGAATGGCTGTAGCCAATCTGATCATGAGGTTTGAAAAGTTGTGCAGAGACAAGCGGGTACATAAATAATCTTAGTAAGTAATGACATTTATTTAATTGTATTTAATTTCTTCTATTATACCTTTTTTTCCTCCAAATAACTGCTGATTTGCTAGGATCTAAATAAGTTATTTGAACCTAAGTACTGAGTAAATAGGACAGGTTTCTTTTGGCCTATAGGCACTATGAAAAAAATTACTAAGATACTAAAGGCACATTGAACAGACTAAATTCAAAAACTTCAGATCTGAAAAATTAAAATTATACTCAAGAGAACCAAACTACAAAAGTTTGAGGCACAATGTATTTCTAAATACAAGTCTTAGATATAAATTTGTAGCTCCAAACTTATTCTTCCTCTATTGTGGATTATCAAGAAACATTCCCCTCTCATACATTTTTTTTTTAATTAGTGTTATTTGGGGGTATTAATTTACAAGTTCTCCTCTTTCATGAAATTGTATCTTAAATGAAATGTGTCAAGATTTATCATTGAGTACAAAGAGAAAGAACTCATGCTTGGCTCCCTCCCTCCACTCAGATGATTTCCCTAAATTTCATTAATCATTTGTGGCTCATTTGGCAAAGAAAATACACTACTATGCTCAAGAAAGGAGAAAGCAGGCATTAAGCCTTTTACTGTGAAATTTTACTAGTTGGTGACCATGCACACAAACATGAACAGAAATGTACACAGAAAAGGGAAACTTGCACCTTATTGTAAGGAAGAGTGCTAAACCAGGAATCAAAATAATCTGTGCTGCCGTCTGGTTACATTACCATGGGCGACCTAGTTCATAGTTCGCTTTCCAAGCTTGGGTTTTGGTTTCAAATGGAAACAAATTAATCTATGCTAATTGATCAGTTTCTAGTGCATTTTGAAGAATTTGAGAATGAGAGTAAAATACTACCTACTCTCACTTGCTCCTTAATAGGTCAAGTTAGACTTATAGTTAGGCGGATATACTATTTCAGAATCACTTCAAGAGGATTTCAGAAAAATTTCAACCTCATTTTAGTACATCTGTCCTGGCCTTTGTGGATTGGCCATTATTTATTTATTTATTCATTTATTTATTAATTAATTCATTCATTCATTGGAATTTTGTCTTCCACCACAAATCACACCAGTTTTCACTAATTCCTATTAATACATGTTGTAGTTTCATTTTTTCCATACGTTGACTTTAATAAGTGACTTTCAAAATACATATTAATGAAGAAAATCTATATAAAATTTAATAATGTCTGGTAGAATGTACATGATATTAGAACTGCAGGGGAATCAAAATGTGCTCTGGAGATTCAGAAAAAGAAGAGATTAATTTTTATAAGATAATATTATAATTTTATAAGAAATTTTATAATTGTATGTGTTTATTTAAAAACACTGTTACCTAAAGTAAGCCATAGAGAAAGGATCCAGGGTACAGCAGGAGAGATTATGTGAGATCTTTGTGACTAGAGGAGGACACCCTCAAAGTGGAAGAACTTGGGCATTTTCCCCCTTCCAGGGTTTAGTGTATTTATTTATGTTTTCTGCCAACTCTGTATTTTCTTATCAAGTTTATAATCTCTTTGCTTTTTCAAATCTATGAAATTTTGCTGGACAAGAATGGGATGGTCTTCAGAACAGAGATTCTTCTGCTTTGGAAATCTCCCCACAGGAGCCAGATGCTTCCTCCCGGTGCTGTTCCCATCATCTTCCTCTCACCAGAACTCACTGTTAGTATTACCAACGAGGGTTAGTAATAACCAGGTAGCTGTGCTCACCATCTTCCATTAGATTCCAAAGGAAGGTGCCCTTCTCTAGCCTGTTATCAGCCAGTAACTTGTCCAAGGGGAAGAAACATTAGTGCCTCAGTTAGAAGAAATGAGTGACATTGGAGTTTTTATTTTCCTAACTTCCTTAAAGTGTGATACCACTTGGATTTTTCTCTTGGTGGATGATAACAGTTTCTCTTAAGAGAAAATTCCCCATAAAACTTTTACTCTTTAATTTTCCTCTCTTTGTTAAGAGCTCAGCTCGTACTAGCTTTAGGTTTTTATACCTTGCCTTGTGGTACTGTTTGATTGCTGATATAAAATAAAAGACGTCTAGTTTTAGGTCTGGACACGTAAAGAGGTTGGAAGTTGTCCTTTTTATCTTTACTACAAGAAAACAGCATGAAAAAAGAAAATAATGAGTTTTCTTAAACCAGACAACTGAAATTACAGAGCAAACCAAAATCTTGAGAGACAGGTGAATCCAGAGTCATAGCCAACACCCGTACTCTAGACAGACAGCACTAGAGTCAAATACTGGTAGGAAAATGTGAATTATAGTTTTTTATTTTTATTTATTTTTATTTTTTTTTTATAATTTTATTGAATCATAATTCTGTACATTGGTGCAATCATAGGGCACGATTCATATACATTCAGAAATGTTTTGATCATACTGTTACAGATAGCCTTCATGGCATTTTCTTGATCACTA
>CAUYON010182648.1:0-11092 GCA_963573935.1 Arctocebus calabarensis | reverse complement strand
TACTGAAATTCTCAGCAGAGAAGCTTACAGAACAATAAATGCCACACATAGTTATATGATGTCAAGTTGACTACTTCTTGATTTTGGTCTTCTCTGAGTTTTCTGTTTCTTGGTATTCTTTTTTCAATTCATCTAATAAGTCTGTGGCAGAGAGGGAGAGAAATATTAAGTTCTTGGACTTTTAACTAGAAATTCGTTTACCAAGATCAAAGTATGAGTACCCACAGTGTGTCAGTGCCAATAACAATTTACAAAAGCGGGCAGCATCTGTGACTCAGTGGGTACAGTGCCAGCCCCATATACTAAGGGTGGCAGGGTCAAACCCTTACAACAACCCAAACTGTAACAACAACAAAAAATAGCTGGGCCTTGTGGCGGGCGCCTCCCAACTACTCAGAGACTGCGGCAAGAGAATCGCCTAAGCCTAGGAGTTGGAGGTTGCTGTGAGCTGTGTGACGCCACAGCACTCTATCGAGGGTAAAATAAGACTCTTGTCTCTGTAACAACAACAACAACAACAAAAATTTACAGAAGGCTACTAATAAAGAATATTTATCTTATACCAAAGTAGTTTCTGTTTGCTGAGTGCTTATTTTGGCCCAAGTACTTGGCTAAGCAAGCACTATCTTATTTAAATCCTAAAAGACCATGAAGGCTCAAAGATTTCACCCCAAGTCACAAAGGTAAAAAGTGGTAATGGTTTTTCATACTTAACATCTGTCTGAAATTCTAAAGCACGTTAATAACAACTGTTTTCTAACATATCTTATAAGATATATAGGTATAATATATACATATATTTATATTTTAAATTGTAGACTCTTCTTTAGAAGAAAACCAAATCATTGTGTGAATCTGACACCCCATACCCCCACTGTCACCCCCTCCCCAACCCTGAAAACAGAAAACCTGCTTACTTTTGCTTTGAGAAAGCATTTCTGTTCGGTCTGCAAGAAAGAATATGTTGCTGTTCTGTTGCTGTTTGTACACTTTCTGCAAAACATAATGTGGGACAGCATCAAGACTTGATCTAAAAAGTAGCAGATGTCACAACCCTTACACTCTGTTAGCACTTTTTTCTTGAACTTCAGTAACATATGTTCACTACAATGCTTCAGTAAATACAGATAAACAAAAAGACTAACAAATAAAAGTCATCCATTATCCTACCAGTCAGAAATTGTTACCGTTGACACTGCTGTGAAACTCTATTTTCTCTGTTTATATCATAACACCATTTTTCTTTTAACAAAAAAAGGCTCCTATTATGCCTACAGGGTTATGATTTGCTTTTATTAATAAGCAAAAGCAATATATTGAGAACACTTTATCGGTAAGTGTTCTTTTACTACATATACAACGCATATTACAGTTTATTTGCTTAGTTTTCAAATTTTAGATGCTTCAGATGTTACCAACTTTTTTTTTTTTGAGACAGAGCCTCAAGCTGTCACCCTGGGTAGAGCGCTGTGGCATCACAGCTCACAGAAACCTCCAACTCCTGGGTCAAGCGATTCTCCTGTCTCTGCCTTCCAAGTAGCTAGGACTACAGGTGCCTGCCAGAACTTCTGGCTATTTTTTGGTTGCAGCCATCATTGTTGTTTGGTGGGCTGGGCTGAATTTGAACCCGCCAGCTCAGGTGTATGTAGCTGGCACCTTAGCCTCTTGAGGCACAGGCACCAAGCCACCAACTCTTAATAATCAATGTTGTGATGACTGTCTCCATAACTACATTTTCGTGGACTTCCATGATTCCTTTCTAAGTATGTGTTACTCTAAATGGAACTGCTAGTTCAAAGTGCTATGCAGTTTTAAGGCATTGGTACATTCTGCCAATTTGCCCTCCAGAAAGTTTAGACTAATTGTGCCTTAACTTCTAATATTCCGTAAGTAACAGTATCAGAAATGGCTAATGTGCCAGATATCAAGTTACTTTTTTTTCTTTCTTCTGAGACAGTCTCACTCTTTTGCCCTGACTCAAGTACAATGGTGTCATCATAGCTCACTACAATCTCAAACTCCTGGGCTTAAGCAATCTCCCATCTAAGCCTCTAGAGTAGCTGGGAAATTAAGCACAGGCTACTGTGCCCAGCTAATATTTTCTACTTTTAGTCAGACAGGGTCTTGCTGTTGCTCAGACTGGTCTCTAACTCCTGAGCTCAAGCAATCTTCCTGCCTCAGCCTCTAAGAGTGCTAGAATTATAGGCCATGAACACCTGGTCATCAAGTGACCTTTAAAATTAAAGAGCTCAAAATAATTTCCTGAACTTTAAAATGTAATTTTTGACAGTATAGCTACACAATTCTCTGTTTATGAATACATTAATGGAAATGGCATTAAATAACCACATTAAACATTTAGAGGATTTATGTAAAAATTTGTAGGGGGGGAAGAGAAAGTAATTCTTCCTTTTTCAATTAGCCACATTCATTTAAAGGAAGTTTTTTCTCAATATATTTAAAAGTTCATTCATTTCAAAAGAAAAAAAAAAAACCTCAAGTATAAAATATTATTAGTGACTACAGCTCCAAGACACCAAAGTACAATTCTTATAACTTTAATATATACAGTTAATACAAATAACCAAACCTCCCATCTATTATCCAGAAGGCCTCTGATAACTCACCCTATTCTTCTTCAGGTTAGACAGTTCATCCACAACAATTTTTTGTTCTTTTATCTATTAAAATAAAGAAAAAGCTCCTTTAAGTGCTTATTTTAAAACTAGAAAGATTGGACAAGACATTATTGTATATTGATTGCCCAAAGGGGCAGTCTGTGAATAGATAATTTTTTTTATTTTTTTTGAGACAGTCTCACTATAACCCTGGGTAGAGTGTTCTGGCATTAACATAGCTCACAGCAACCTCAAACTCTTGGGCTCAAGCGATCTTCTTGCCTTTTAGAAGAGACCAGTTTGCTCTTGCTAAGGCTACTCTCAAACTCCTGACTTTAAGCAGTCCCACTCACCTTGGCCTCCCAGAGTGCTAGGATTACAGGCATAAGCCACCACACCTGGCCTATACAGAATTCTTTTCCATAGCAGTCTATGTGAGGGTATAAGCAAAGAAAAGTTGGAGAAGAAAACAGTGATTAGACTTACCAAAGTTGGCTTGGCGCCTGTAGCTCAAGTGGCTAAGGTGCCAGCCACATAAACCAGAGCTGGTGGGTTCGAATCCAGCCTGGGCCTGCCAAATGACAATGACAACTACAACCAAAAAATAGCTGTGCATTGTGGCGGGCGCCTGTAGTCCCAGCTACTTGGGAGGCTGAGTTAAGAGAATTGCTTAAGCCCAGGAGTTGGAGGTTGCTGTGAGCTGTGAGCTGTGATGCCACAGCACTCTACCCAGGGTGACAGCTTGAGGCTCTGTCTCAAAAAATAAAGACTTGCCTAAGTGTTAGGGAACCCATTGAACCCACACTAGGAGTTTGGTGTTTGTACCCAACATTCATGTCAAGGACTGCAGGTACTAAATTAAAAGTTTATACCTTTTATTAAAAATAAACAGTACCCACCAAAAATAATGGCAATATTTAAATTAACTCTTTTAATTTGTGCTTTAAAACAAAAAAAAAAAAAAAAAAAAAAAAAAGGAAAGAAAATGGAATGAGGAGAGAGCTACTTCTCCCTCCCACAATTACCAGTGCTTTTCATGACTAATGTATTAAATGGTGCAGCCAGTCATTTGGATCAAGGAAGTAGTACTAAAATCCTATTTGGGACAGTAAGAGCTGTCACTTTCCATCTTTGTATACTCTAGTACTGCTGAACAAAGCTTCAGTTTTTTATTTGCAAGAGAGGGCTCAACGAAGTGAAACCAAGTTTCTGCTTAACCCTTTTCAGTAACTGTAGTTATTTTAGGAACATGACTGATGATACAGTATCACCAGTGTCTCTAAATGCAGGTTTTATAATCTCCGTGCAACTTCACACCTCAGGGATCTGCTATCTATCAGTACTTGTAAGTTAAGTGGCTTGCTACTGTTGTGTATCCGATTGGGCTGTGTGTATTGTGAAAATTTAGCCCTTCTCCAAGTCCTCTAATTCTCGGGAGCGTGTACCTTTCTCTTCCTGTCTCCCCAGTTGGCAGAGCTGTGGTAATGTACTAGATAATGTTGAATTCCAAGGTGTAATACTCCCTTGAGACTTATGTTTATACAGTGGTTTCCTATTCATTTTAGGAATGTTATATACATTTCACTTTCACTTCACATCCAAGAAGGAATCTGTGATACATAAAGATTAAAGAGATTTTGCCCAAGATGTCACCGTAAGTTTAGGACAGAACCAAAGTAGGTAGAATTTAGGACATGTAATACCTGAAAGGCTATATTTAAAATATTTAAAAATATTTTGTTTACGGTAGTTAAGATTTATATTACATTGGTTCCCTGTTTTCACCCTTTTGGTAGCGGGTGACTCAGCTGTGTGTTTTAAGTCCATTGCTCCGGCTAAAGTGGCGAGAAGATTAGAAGAAAGTAACAGGTCGATGGGGAAAGACCGGTTGGGAACGTTGTCGGGGCTCCGACGGCTGCCTTGGGGTGGTAAAAGTGCGCACGGTGAGAAAGGGGCATATTTGGAATGAGCTTCAAAGGCAGAGATGGCAGCACTTCGTGACAGACGTCAAAAACGGCTCCCGGGTGGCTGGCATGGAAAATCAGATGGAGAATTTCCGCGGCAAAACAGATTTGGGGTTGGCGGTTATTACTAAAAATCTAAAAAGAGTAGGGAGAAAACCCCAACCCGAACTTCACCCCATTGCCACAGATGTCTACTCTTGGGGCCAATTTCAGGGTTTCCCTTACCACAACAACTTTTAGGAATGGGAAGGATTCACTGAGGTTGTCAAGCGCTATGAGTAGAAAAGAGCAAAGCAGAAGGTCAAAGCCGCGCCCGGGTCCGGCCAGCCACGTTGCCCCAGGCAGACCATTCGCAGGGTCAAGCGGCGCTCGGTCCCTCGCCTCCCACACCCACCTTGCTGCAAAGCTCCTCCTTTTGTGGGGTCGAGTTGTCGGCGGGAATCAGCACGGCGCTGTCCTCCGGGCGCGTTCCCCGACTGGGCATCTCCACTAAGCGCAGGAATTTCAGGATAGTTAGCGCTGCCGGAACCCCCAGCTCCGGAGTCGACGATGAGCGTGCGCGCTCCCCGCCCCCACCACCAAGAGTCTACCACAGAGTCTACGCCGTCAACTGGACGCCTGCGCAGTCCGGCTCTGGCGTACGACTACTTAGGAAGGTCGTGAGCAGCCTGATTGCAAAATACGAGCGGTTCCTGCACTGCCCCCTAGCGGATCAGATGTAAAAACGCACTGGTAGTTTCTTTGCGTCCTCGCGTCTAGTGTATTACAAGTTATGTGCGCCCTCCCTCTAGTGGTAAATACAAAGAATAGGTCGCTAGAAATCTCAGTATTTATTTAGGCAAAGATGAGACGCTGAGGTAGGGATTTAAGAGATACAGTGTTGGCAACAGAACTATGACTTGGTAAGTTTTTATGCACTGTGGTTAGAGTTGCCACATCAAATACAGTTTTATATGATTTTGAACATGAATTTCAGATGGATTTTTTTAGTACCTATATGTCCCACACAATATTTGTAATATTTCATTTCTGTGAAAAAATGGCAACTTGGAAATAGGCAAAGAGATTACTGAATTTTCTTTCAGTGCTGCTATAGGTTTGACCTTATTTTGGCTGGCTGTTTTATAGTTCTGTAGGGGCGAAGCTTAACTTGTAGATGTTTGCCCCACAAAGATGCAAATAATTTCTATTTGGTGGACCAGATATATCTGCAGTTTATGATTTATTGTTCATGCAAGACATCAGTTTTGTATGTAACATTGCAATCCTATCCTAGAATTTATTTATTATATTAATACATGCTTTTCTTCTCAAACACTCCTTTAACTGTTTTTAATTGGTTTTACCAGTTCTCTCACTAGTTGAATTGAATAAGACTTTGAGGAATTCATTTTATGCTTATACTAGAGATCTGATTTTATATTTGTGAAAATTATACTCTAATGTTAGAAATCTCGAGGCTTCATGGAGATGCATAAGTGGGCTCATGTGATGAAGCCAAACAGTATGACTAAAGAAATGTATACTTAACATGAGTTTTCTAAACCCGGACAACTTTTAGAGTAAAATACTCTTTTCTTATTATTAGTTAAAAAGATTTTGGCTTTATTTCTTATGTGTTCATTTCTGAAGTTATTCCACATATGCAGCAGGAATGATTGAGAATGTGGTATTACGGTGTAACCACTTGGTGACCATTTGGATGTTGGACATCTAGTCTCTTAGAAGAAAGGTTTGTTTAAGATAAAGTCCACGTTGTAGGTGAGCCCTTCACCCAGGGGATGTGGTATATACCCTTCAATTGTCCCAAGTAGGTGATAGTTTGCCAATTCCTCTCCCTCCTTTCCTATCTTTGAATTTAATTGTTTTTCTCTGTGTGAGGGTGTAGTTGTTTATCTCTTAGTTCACTTTATTAGTATTGGGTGCATTAGGTACTCGCTTTTCTATTCCTGTGATACTTTACTAAGGAGGATGTTTTTTTAACTCCATCTAGGTTAATACAAAAGATGTAAAGTGTGGTTTTTTAATGGCTGAGTAGTACTTCATGGAATACATATGCCGCAGTCTATGAATCTATTCATGTGTTGATGGGCACTTGCCTTGAATCCATGTCTTGGTGATTGTAAATTGATCTGTAACAAATGAAAACCATGGAATCTAATCCTTTATACCATCATATTAATCTGAAATTAAAAAAATAAAAATAAATAGAAAAGAGGTGACAGAGAATCTAGTTTGTTAGTCTTTTTGTTTGTCTTTTGTGAGTTCAAATTGGTTCCTACTTGGAAGGAGAACAGCTATTTGAGATCTGGCTTGAGAGTTTTTGTGTTTCTATGTTTACTTTTTTCTTTTAACTTAAAGGACTTGTAAAGCACTGTGTTTACTTTGATCTGTGATTGAGGTTGTAAAACTCAAGCTATAAACTGTCTATGTGTCTAAGTCTATAATTTAAAACAGGCTTTATATCTCACCGCCTGAATGTAAAATATTTTCCTACTTCTGGAGGGCATTAATTAATTCTATTATGAAGATGAAGTTGTAATATTTGCAAAGTGTTCATGAACAGTTTCAGGCACACAGTAACCTCTATATCAGTGTGTGTTAAGTAGATAGATCAGAACTTCTTCCAGATGATTTTGACACAAACCAAGTTTAGGAACTGATGGAATGGGGAGCACCAGGCGCTGAAATGGGTGGCATGTTTCTTACTGACCATGTGTCTTCTCTTCTAGGGATTCTCAAGAGGGCCAGGGGTTTCCCTAGATGATGCTTTTCGAAAGTATGTGGAGGCACGTTTGGTTGTTATAATGATTAGATGGTTCTGTTAACTCTGATGGAATAGGGGGAAAATCTGGGAGCCATTTGGTAGGAGACAGATGGAGCCACAATCTTTTAAGAAGCTTAAACTAGCAGGCCGAAGGGAAATCTAAGCTAGTAGACAATGCCACGGAATTGTGCTGGGTGACAGTAGAAGTGTGCTGTCAGGGAAAGGTAATACCACAATCTAAGGAGGTGGTCTGCAGCAGGAATTCTGCCAGCAGGTGACAGGGCCTGAGATGTTCCTGTGTTTACCGGAGGGATCCAAGACCTGGGACAGAGACTACTGGGTTCTTATCACAGAATCTTTGGGGTTGGGGGAAGGTGAAAAACTTTACACTAGTAATAAAGCCCAGCAGGCTGGGCCTGCTCCTGCTGGGGAAATGGGGGAGTGTTCAAGTACTGGCTGGAGATGAGTAAATCCTTTCTACCAGAGGTAAGATTGGTTTTCAAGCTTAGCTTCAGTTGTGGAATGTGGGTATGAGGCATCCCCAGCTCCTGTAGCCAAGGGCTCTTATGCAGGCAGGGCTGAGAATTAGGATGCAGTGAGTGATATGCCGAGAATGTGTGAAATTTGAAGGTGCACTCACTCTTAGGGTCCTGCAGTGAGTACCTCTGTGAATTTTCCACGTAGGCCTAATGTGCCTCACCTTAGTCTCAGCTCTGCTCTCCTGCCAGCTGAATTTGAAGACTGCTGTTGGTAAGACAGTCTGTTTTACAAGCTAGTGGTCAGTGTGACTTGTGAATGACGCCAATGAAAGATGTTTTAGATGCTGCCTATGCCCAGTGTATCTTTACATGTCTGACAACTGTAAAAAAGATTGAGCAAATTATCTTTGCCCCTCCTAGAAGTCTACCACATGGATGCCACTGTTTCCCAAAGACTAAGGACATGCTTAGTCTACACAAAATCTTCCAAAACACAGAAAGGAAAGACTAAGGACATAGTGGAAGAAGAAAAATAAAACATAACCCTCTTTTTTATTTATATCACAGCACATGACCAAGTCAGTTAAATAAAAGAGTTATGAAAATGTTTAATATTAGAGGAGCTGAATACAGTGATTTGGAATTTCCTCTTAACCAAACTTGAATTTAGATTTTTTTTAATTTTTTAATTTAGATTTTTAAAAAACATGCAGAAATATGTACCTGAGTGACTCAACAGGGAAAATAAAGTCTAAGTGATATATAGTGATAGCTAGTTACATATTCAGATGATGTTTTTCTTTTTCTTTTTTTTCTGAGACAGAGCCCTGGGTAGAGTGCTGTGGCGTCACAGCTCACAGCAACCTCCAACTCCTGGGCTTAAATGATTCTCTTGCCTCAGGCTCCTGAGTAGCTAGCCCTACAAGCACCCACCACAACACCCGGCTATTTATTTTTTGGTTGTAGTTGTCATTGTTTGGCAGGCCCGGGCTGGATTCAAACCCGCCAGCTCTGGTGTATGTGGCTGGCATCTTAGCCGCTTGAGGTAAAGGCATGAAGCATCAGATGATATTTTTCTTTATAGAATTCCTTTATTATGAGGCAGAGCTTTTCATAGATGAGGAACTTTTAACCTCCATTCTGATTGTTAACATTAATTAAGTTTAAAAAAAAATTTTTTTTTTGACATGGAGTCTCATTATGTCACCCTCGGGAAAGTGTTGCAATGTCACAGCTCACAGCAACCTCCAACTCTTGGGCTTAAGCAATTCTCTTGCCTCAGCGTCCCAAGTAGCTGGGATTACAGGCGCCCGCCACAATGCCTGGCTATTTTTTGGTTGTAGTTGTCTTTGTTGTTTGGCAGGCCTGGACTGGATTTGAACCTGCCAGCTCCAGTGTATGTGGCTGGTGCCCTAGCACTGAGCTACAGGCACCGAGCCCCAACACACCTTTAATTGTAAGTAAAGTCGTTTATATTTGTTAACTTATTATAATGCTATTTTAGAGAGATGAATTCTGAGATTAATAGAACTTTAGTGATCTTGGTAGAAACATCACATAAGGACCCTGGAATGAAAATAATAATAACAACAATAATCGTGGCTGCTTGTAAAACAATTTCCAGTTTACAAGCATTTCAATATGTACCCTTTCATTCACTCTTCAGCAATCTCATGAGATTGGTATTCTTTTGCTTGTTTTATAGATGAAGAATCTATAGCTCTGAGAAATTCAGTGACTCATTTGAGGCCATACTGCAAGGGAATAAGAGATGAAATCTTTCATTTTCTCTAGGAGAAATTATTTATTTTTTATTTGCAAATGTTCATATTGAGGGCATGCAGTTATGCATTCTAGTGATGTATTCTTAATAGAAAAACTAAACTCACAGCATGAGTACACTATTTTAGGGGAAGAGAGGAAGGTATATATTGATAGAAGAACATATTAGACACAACCCTAATTTGGCAGATGGGAAAGCAGTAATTTTAGAATTAGTAATATGTATGACAACATGGCACAGGAAATAAGTAGAGCTTTGGTACCACAAAGACCTAGGTTTGCATATAATGTCTGTATGACTTACTTGTTATATGAACTTGGACAAGTTATTGGACCTCTTTAAACCTAGGTTTTCTTCTTTGAAAAATGGGCATGGCAGCTCCTAATTACTAATATTTTCTTTGATTTCTTAGTCAAATTAGACATTATTTTTAATATTCCCATCCAATCTCTAAATGTTGAATTAATGAAGACCCAGCCAAAACTGTCCTCTTTTCTTAACTCGCACTCTGGTCTTGGACAACCTTATCCACTTCTGTGGCCTTTAATCTGTCTGAATCCCAGCAGTTCAAGCTGATCCTTACAGTAAACTTATTCCAAATATGTTAAATATTTCATTAATCCCCTCAAAAATCTCCTTATCTTTCAGTCTTCACAGTTCAGTAAACGGTGCCTGTGTTCAACATGTTATCTTATATGTGTCATACCCTTTGAGTCATCTTCAGTTCTTCCTTTTTCCTTCTCCCTTTTATCCAATCTATCAGAGTCCTATTTCCACTTGTGAAATATATTTCAGACCTGCTCTCTTCTCTCTGTTACCCAGACACCATGCAAGTCCAGTCCACCATCTCTTGTGTGAACTATTGCGGTAACTTTCTCACCTATTTACTGTTATCTTTTTTCTAGAAAGCTGAGTTTCTACATAGCTATTAGAGTGCATTTTTCTTTCTTTTTCTCTATCTAAATGGACATGTACATTCATCTAGTAACAAACCATTTGGCACTTCCTTTACCCCAATGGGAAAATGGAGGTTATAGTCCTACCTCATAGAGTTGTATGAGGAATGAATGAGATAATTCATTTAGGGCACTCAGTGTGATAACTGAAAAATGATTTCCACTGCTAGCTATTATTATTGTGTTGTTGTTTTGGGCTTAAAATAATTTAATGGCTTCCAACAAAATAAGAAATTCTTGGGAGAAGGAGCAAGATGGTGGCCGAGTAACAGCTTCCTTGCAACTGGGCATGGTGAGACTGGGGAGAGAAGACTTCAGGCATCTCTGGCTGGTGGGATCTGCCCAGAAACATCCCTTTGGGGACACAGGGAGACAGCGTGAGACTTCTGGACTCCGTGAGGAAGGCCAAAGCAGAGAAGATCTGGAGGACACACTGAGAAGACAGCCATCTGTGAACTGGGAATGGTATTTTGCTATACATCCAGAATGGACTAAGGTTTTAAAGGAAATAAACAAGGATAAATC
>CAUYON010182646.1:0-10848 GCA_963573935.1 Arctocebus calabarensis | reverse complement strand
AGAGCCTCAAGCTGTCACCCTGGATAGAGTGCAGTGGCATCACAGCTCACAGCAACCTCCAATTCCTGGGCTCAAGCGAGTCTCTTACCTCTGCCTCCCAAGTAGCTGGGACTACAGGCGCCCGCCACAACGCCTGGCCATTTTTTGGTTGCAGCCATCATTGTTGTTTGGCGGGCCCAGGCTGGATTTGAACCGGCCAGCTCAGGTGTACGTGGCTGGCGCCTTAGCCCGTTGAGCCACAGGCGCCGAGCCTCCACCCTATGAATTAAAGGTGACAAACTCTTTTGTCATCCAACAACTTTAAAACCTTAATTTTTTTTTCTTAAACTCACTTTCCTGAGACTCTAACTGGGAGACTGGGGAGAGATGACAAGAACAACTCCCAGCACATTTCCACATGAACATAGCAGATTACTTCCTGGCCACTTACTGTACAGCTCAGCAGAGAAGAAAGACAGCTTTTCTTATTTTCCCAGAGTTTTCAATGAAGGTAGGAAAATAAGGCAAATGCACCCAAAACTAGGACTGGGTTGTGTGACACAATCTCTGCAGGTCAGAGGCCTTCTGGGGTGAGTATGACGACTAGGATAGGAACAAAGAACTTGCTCTGAAAATCAGGACAGCAAGTTACACGAAGAGGGTGGAATCCGGTTACAGAGCACCTTGAAAGCCCTTGGACTAAATTATAGTCGAAAATAGAGACAAGGCAGGCTTCTGAGCAGATGAGTGATAGTCTCACCTCTCCCACTAACTTGTAAGCTCCCTGAGGGGCAGGGACTACATCTCACGGAAACCACTGTCACTCAGTATTTATCCCTGTGCCTTCTCTGTGCTCAAGAGCAGGACCAGCCCACTTCCCCCTGTGGGCAGAGTGCTAGCAGGCAGGCTGGAGTCAGACACAGGCAGCTATTGCAGATCAGGTTGGTATAAATGGGGAGGGGCAGGTGACAGGATCAACCTGAAGTCAAAGCAGGAAGCTGATTCCCTGCACTACCTGCCTCTTACTAACAAGACATCAGACTTCCCACAGACTCACAAAGTGGTTAGTACAACCCCAGGAATAATGCCCTAAAATGGAGTCCAGAACTGATAAAACATATCCCTTTGGTGGCCAAAAGGATATTCCAGGGAGATGGAAGTCACCAGCCTGATAACGGACACACTTGTCCCAACTTGGACAACTAGAATGAACAAAGTGAAGAGCAAAGGACAACCTTCCAGGGGTCCCGCTTTACCTCTCAGGCCTTGGGCTTTTTTTGCCCACGAATCTGCCTCTAGCCAGCTTCCTAACCACCATCAAGCCCTCTCCCTCACCCAGGCTGTGGACCAAGTACAAGGAAAAAAATATTTATTTTAACATAGCCATCACTGATGGCACAAGTTATAATTTTATTGGCATTCCTGACAGCATTCTTAGCCAAAGACAATAATACTGTAAAATTATGGCTTTGATTTTGTTGAAATTGCTACAGGTGTACTTCTGAGCACGATGCTCATTACTCAAAGCAGAGAAGGGAAGTGAAGGCTCCGCCCCTGCCTTCCGTCAGTCATCAGTAAGCCTACTCCTGCTGCAGGAGCTGCATCTGTTTTTCTTCCATTTGGAAAGATTTCCCCACAGTTACCCCTTGGTTAGCTCCCTCACTTCATTAGATCTCTGCTAAAAATGTCCCCTTTTTTAGTGATGTCTATAGTTCTTTTTCCCTACAAACATCACCATCTGATGGATTCTATAGGGTTTTTTGACTGTTTTCTCTCACTAAACTCTAAGCAACAAGACCTAGAATAGAACCTAACACTTAGGGGGATTTAAATAAATATATATTAAATGAAGGCTACGTGAATTTACATCATTAATCACATCATTGTTGATAACCAATATAAACACATAAGATAGTAAAACATATGAAGCAAATTCAGAGGTATAGAAAACAGTAGTAATGGGATATATGCAGTAGAAGGATACTGCCCATATTCAAAAGTAATAATACTATTTTTGCAAAAAGGCAGAATTTTAAAAAAACACTATGCATTGTTATTACAATACCATTCTGTACAATAAATCAGTAAAGCTCATTCCTTTTATCTAAGTGAGATCCTGTCCCCTCTGCCTCCCTCACCCCAACCCTTCCCCAGGCTCTGGTAACCACTATTCTGCTCTCCGCTCCCTTCACTTAGCATGAAGTTAGTTAGCTTCACTACTCCAGACTTATCCACGTTGTTGAAAATGACAGGATTTCTTTCTTTTTTTTGTTCTTTTTTGAGACAAAGCCTCAAGCTGTCACCCTGGATAGAGTGCTGTGGCATCACAGCTCACAGCAACCTCCACTTCCTGGGCTCAAGCGAGTCTCTTGCCTCCGCCTCCCAAGTAGCTGGGACTACAGGCGCTTGCCATAACGCCCGGCCATTTTTTGGTTGCAGCTGTCATTGTTGTTTGGCAGGCCCAGGCTGGATTCGAACCTGCCAGCTCAGGTGTATGTGGCTGGTGCCTTAGCCCGTTGAGCCACAGGAACCGAGCCAGATTTCTTTCTTTTTAAAGTTGATTATCATGCGGTTATGTTTATATACTTCTTTTTCTTCATCCACTCATGAGAGACACCCAGGTTGCTTCTGGCTGCTGGGAACAATGCTACAGAGAGCAAGAGAGGGCAGACATCTCTGCATACTGATTTTAAGTCTTCTGCATATACACCCAGAAGTAGGATTGTTGGATCACATGGTAATTCTATTTTTAGTAGCCTGTATTAAATGAAGGATACATGGAATTACAGCATCCACTACCTTATTGGTAACAACCAACATAAACTAGCATGTGAAACAAATATGTCAAGCAAATTTGGGAGGATACACTTACAGTTGTAATGGGATATGGAAGGATGTCTCCTATATGCAAAAATAACAATTCTGGTTTTTTTAAAGAGAAAATTTTTAAAGATATATACAATCTATTGACATAGACATAGTATTGTTTTCCATAATGGCTATATTAATTTATATTCATACGAAGGCAGAATTTCAAGTGGATAAAATCCTAAGTGAAAATGCCTCCAGCAAAAGCAACAACACATAGCCATGAACCTGAGGAAGTGACTCTGCCAACTCGTGCACAGCAGCATCTGCAACTCTTCACAAGTCTGTCTCCTCCGGTGGAAGGGGAGGCCTGGGGGGCTGGCCCCTGACTGAGCCTTTCCCACCTTCGCAACCTAGTTCCTCTTATGGTGCCCAGAAAATAAAAGCCATGTGTATTCAAAGGCACCAAACGGAAGCAGGGTGAAGACCATATGAGTTAGCACATTAAGGAATTTTAGGTTAAATTATCATTAAGTATGTTTAAGACTAGCAGTCAGACAGAGGAAATGGATTCTGTGTTTGGGATCCAGGCCCCAGAAGCCTAGCACATCATCTGGCTTCTTACTAATTCCAAACAGGCCCCGTTGTTCATCCGGCTCCCAGAGCACCTATGGTCCTCAGACGGAAACAGGAGTTCAGGAATTGAAATTACAGTAGTTATTTGACTAGGTGCTAGATCTTTTATTTAATGCATTTATAAAGAAGCATGTAAATATACTGCAATCTTTATTTCTACATAATTGTGTAATCCTATATATCTTATCATATGCACTTAAAAATATAATTTGAGAAGCCAATCAAATGTTTCACCAAAAGGAACTGTGGGGTGACAACAGTTACGAACAACCAGAAGCCTGTTCCACTGGACCCAATAGTTCCACCAAGATAAAAATATTTATGATTAAGGATTCATTGGGGGACTGCTGAACAGGATGACCACATCTTCCCTTATGCTCGGAAAGGTAAGGCCTATTCAGATATATTCAAGATGTTTTATTGGTAAATATCAAAGGAAACAGAAGGAAGACAAGCTTAATTTCAAAATAAGACTATAAAATAAAATCATCCAAGAGAATTAATTATGTAAAAATAGGGTGGGTACTAAGAAAATGATTAATAGTTTATCCTCCCAGGAATTTTATAAGCACAATTTTTCTTTTTCTTTTTTTTTTTTTGAGATAGAGTCTCACCATGTAGCCCTCATGGTAGAGTGAGGTAGTGTCACAGCTCACAGCAACCTCCTACTCTTGGGCTTAAGCAATTCTCTTGCTCCAGTCTCCAAAGTGGTTGAGACTACAGGTGCCTGCCACAATACCTGGCTATTTTTTGTTGCAAATGTCGTTGCTGTTTAGCTGGCGGGCTGGGTTCGAACCCACCAGCCTCACTTTATGTGGCTGATGCCATAACCATTATGCTATAGGCACTGAGCCTATAAGCACAATTTTAAAAGGGAAATGAGGGTGGCGCCTGTGGCTCAGCCAGTAGGGTGCCAGCCCCATATACCGAGGGTGGCGGGTTCAAACCCAGTTAAAAAAAACCCAAAACCCAGTCAAAAAAAAACTGGGCATTGTGGCGGGCGCCTGTAGTCCCAGCTACTGGGGAGGCTGAGGCAACAGAATCACCTAAGCCCTAGAGCTGGAGGTTGCTGTGAGCTGAGACTCCACAGCACTCTACCGAAGGCGATAGAGTAAGATTCTGCCTCTATAAAAAAAAAAAAAAAAAAGGGGGGGAGGGGGTGAAATGAAAGAATACCTTCTTGGCTTGGTGCCCATAGCTCAATGGTTAGGGTGCCGGCCACATACACTGGGGCTGGCAGGTTCAACCTAGCCTGGACCAGCTAAACAATGACAACTACAACAACAACAAAAAAATAGCTAGGGGTTGTGGCAGGCACCTGTAGTCCCAACTATTTGGGAGGCTGAGGCAGGGAATCTCTAAAGACCAAGAGTTAGAGGTTGCTGGGGGCTGTGATGCCATAGCACTCTACCAAGAGCAACATAACAAGACTCTGTCTCCAAAAAAGAAAAAAAAAAAGGAACACTTTTCTCGTCTACTGGAAAAAAGCTGAGTCTTAATCATCTTTGCACCCAGCACTGTGTTTGACCTGTGGTAAGCCCTAATTTTACATGTAAAAGTAACATAATCAATGATAACTATTAAAAAGTGGCAAAATTGGCTTGGTGCCTGTGGCTCAACGGGCTAAGGCGCCAGCCACGTACACCTGAGTTGGGTTCGAATCCAGCCTGGGCCCACCAAAAACAAGGATGGCTACAACCAAAAAAAAAATGGCCGAGTGGTGTGGCGGGCGCCTGTAGTCCCAGCTAGTTGGGAGGCGGAGACAAGAGACTTGCTCAAGCCCAGGAATTGGAGGTTGCTGTGAGCTGTAATGCCACAGCACTCTGTTCAGGGTGACAGCTTGAGGCTGTGTCTCAAAAACAAACAAACAAAAAAAAGACTAGTGTCCAAGAAGAGGGAAATTTGGACATAGACTCACAAAGAGGGAAGATGGCCGTGTGAAGACGAAAGCAGAGACTAGAGTTATGTGATCAAAAACCAAGAAATGTCAGGGATTACCAGAAGCCACCAGAAGATGGGAAGAGGCATGAAGGACTCTTCCTCAGAGCCTCTGGAAGGAGCAAGGCCCTGCGAACACCTTTACTTCGGACTTCTAGCCTCCAGAACTGTAAGAAAATAAATTCCTGTGGTTTTAAACCATCAGGTTTGTGGTATCTCGTTATGGCAGTCCTGGGAAACTAATATAGAAGCAGATCACACTGCAAGAAGCTGGGACTACAGAGATGGGAGAAGTATCTTGCAGGTCCCCCTACAGCTTCCCAGTCCTTGTTTTAGCTACTTGCAAATGAAAGCACCCCAACTACAAAGCCTGTCAGTGAGTGCCAGGTCACTTCTGGATGATGGCTTCCTTATCACAGGTGGCAGCCCATCCAGTGTTTGTCTTTGTTAGAAAACACTTGTTTGGCTCGGTGCCTGTGGCTCAACGGGCTAAGGCGCCAGCCACGTACACCTGAGCTGGCGGGTTCGAATCCAGCCCCTGGGCCCGCCAAACAACAATGATGACTGCAACCAGAAAAAAATGGCCGGGCGTTATGGTGGGTGCCTGTAGTCCCAGCTACTTGGGAGGCGGAGGCAGGAGACTCGCTGGAGCCCAGGAATTGGAGGTTGCTGTGAGCTGTGATGCCACCGCACTCTATCCAGGGTGACAGCTTGAGGCTCTGTCTCAAAAAAAAAAAAAAAGAAAGAAAAAGAAAACACTTGTTGATTCTGGAACAAAAGTGTCTCATCCATATATAGTGAATGATAAATCTACCCACTGGCCCAGCATCTCTAAGACCACAGGAAACAACACAAGCCCTTATCTTCTTCATGACAATCTTTCACTTTTTTCTTTTCTTTTTTTCAGTTTAAGATAGAGTCTCACTCTTGTCCAGGCTAGAGTGCAATGGCATTGTCATAGCTCTGAGCAACCTCAAACTCCTGGGCTCAAGTCATCTTCCTGCCTCAGCCTCCCGAGTAGTTGGGACTACAAGCTAAGTTTTCTGTTTTTAGTAGAGATGGAGTTTTGCCCTTGCTCAGGATCCTCCTTGCCTCAGCTAGGATTGCAGGTGTCAGCCACTGTACCTGGCCTAAGTACCAGTTTCTTGTTAAGACTTTCTTTGCTCCCTTTATCTAAACTTGTAACCTCTATCTGACACAGATACTTCTTTTTCTGCCAGCTCTTATTGCTGACTGATAATAGAATGTATATTACTTGTACATCCTATTTTATCTACCTCCCCACTAGAGGGTAAGCTCCATAGGGAAAGAGGACTTGTTGCCATTTGTACTTTTTTCACTGCTGTGTCACCAGAGCTATCCCAAGTGCCTGGGACATGGTAGGGACCTAATAAAGAAAGGTTGAATTAACAAATGAATTAAAAGAGAAATGGACAAAACAACATGGACATTATTTACAGCTTTAAAGAAATTTCAAGGAAACATGATTGCTGTCATGCCTGTAATCCTAGCACTCTGGGAGTGCCCTGGTCATGGTAGGAACTCTGACTTTTATTCTGAGTGAAGCAGGGAGCCAATAGAGGGCTGTGAACAGAGAACTGATCTGACCTGCCTTCTAAGGGGTTTGTTTTCTATTTTTTCTAAATTTGTTTATTTAATAAATCATGAAAATTTGCTTCCGCAACCTCCCAAAGCACGGCTAATAATATCCACCTGTCTTTCACTACAGATAATGGTGATTATGTGAGAAACACAATGAGGACTTCACAGCACAGAAGGGAGCTGGCGGGAATTAGCCATTTAGAGAGTTGCCCATGGCTTTCTGTTCATTTGTGACAAGAGCACAATGAGCCTGCTGGTTGCACAGTGGCGTGCCTCTGCTTTAGTGGGACCCCTCTGGCTCTACACAGAAGTGAGCCAAGGGTGGGCACAGAGACACCAGTTGGGAAGCTATTCCAGGAATCCAGGCAAGGAATGCTGTAGCAGAGGAGGTGGTAAGAAGAGGTGGTAAGGAGCTGGTCTACTTCTAGTATGCAGACGGGTCTAGAGCAGGACTAAGCAAGTTCCAGCCTGCCAGCTGACATTGGCTTGCTACCTGTTTTTGTTAAGTTTCATTGGAACACAATCACATTTAATTAATTTACACATAGTCTAAAGCTGCATTGTCCTACAGGAGCAGAGATGAATACTTGTGACCTTATGGCCTACAAACCCAAAAATATTTATACTGTCTAGCCTTTTACAGAAAGAGCTTGCCAACCCCCAATGCAGAATATGAGATAAAGAGAAGAGGTAATGTTTTAGGGTTAAGCAACTAGAACAAGTGAGTTGTCATTTATTAAGATGGAGTCCTAGCAGGCTGGGCACAGTGCCTCACGCCTGTAATCCTAGCACTTTGGGAGGCCAAGACAGGTGGATTGCCTGAGCTCAGAAGTTCAAGACTAGCCTGAGTGAGATCCCATTTCTAAAAAACAGCCAGGTGTTGTGGCAGGCACCTATAGTCCAGCTACTTGGGAGGCT
Source organism: Arctocebus calabarensis (assembly GCA_963573935.1). Taxonomy (NCBI): domain Eukaryota; kingdom Metazoa; phylum Chordata; class Mammalia; order Primates; family Lorisidae; genus Arctocebus; species Arctocebus calabarensis. The sequence continues at coordinate 2,967 of CAUYON010182646.1, read as the reverse complement.
GAGGCAAGAGAATCACTTGAGCCTAGGAGACTGAGGTTGCCGTGAGCTATGATGCCACAGCACTCTACCAAAGGTGACAAAGTAAGACCCTATCTAAAAAAAAAAAAAAAAAAAAAGGTGGAGTCCCAAGAGAAGACAAGATGTGGAGAAATAGTAAAGCTTGATTTTGTACATGTACGTGTGAGATGCTTATTAGACATCCAAGGAGAGATGTCAAGTAGATCATCTGATGTCTGAATCTGAGGACCAAGGAACAGGTCTGGGCTGGAGATATGAACTTAGGAATTATCAGAATAGAGACAGTTTAATTACTGTCAATAAGAAATCAATAAGAAAACGATCACAGACAGAGAGGACAAGAGGTTCAATAGAGAGCCCTGGTCTCCTAACATTTACACATCAGGGGAATGAAAAGGAACCATGCAAAGAACGAAGAAGGGGAAGGAAGAATAACATGAAAACCAGGGCAATATGGCATTCTGGAAGCAAAAAGAAGAGTTTCAAGAAGAGTATGAAAAACACGTCAAATGAGGCGAACAGGTCAGACCAGAGCATGACTCAGAGAAACCCTGAGGCTGCGCCCGACTGGAGCTAATTCAGCAGAGGAGTAGCAGGACAGGAGAGGGGACGGACAGGACAGGCAACTCATGTCAGGAGTTTTGTTGTCTAGTGGTGCAGAGATGCAGAGTAGACACTGACAGAGGATATGAGATCAAGAGAGTTCTTTTTATTAATTCTCAGGATGAGAAAAGTAAGAGCACATATACAGGCTATTAAAAGAACCACCTGAGGCTTGGCTCAATGGGCTAAGGTGCCAGCTACATACACCTGAGCTGGTGGTTACGATTCCAGCCCGGGACCCGCCAAAACAACAATGACGGCTGCAACCAAAAAATGGCTGGGCGTTGTGGCGGGCGCCTATAGTCCCAGCTACTTGGGAGGCGGAGGGCAAGAGACTTGCTCGAGCCCAGGAATTGGAGCTGTGAGCTATGATGCCACAGTACTCTATCCAGGGTGACAGCTTGAGGCACTGTCTCAAAAAAAAAAAAAAAAGAATCCACCTGAGACAGAAAATCTGACAAAGCTGGAGAGAGAACGGACGTGCTGGAGCAAACGCTCTGAGCACGTGAGAGTGGATGGGGGCTGGGGTCCAGGCTTTGACAGGGGTAGGGACAACTTGAGCTGAACAAGAACTGTGTGCATTCTCCCAATGAAGTGGGAAGCCTGGCCATCAGCCGAGAGAGTGTGCCTGGAGAATCCGGTGTTGTACACTAGAGGAGAAGGTAGACAATGAACTAGGAAACATGGTATAATTGCCTGCCAGCATTAAGGGTGCACTTGAGTTTGTGATCACGAATTTTAAATAAGATAAATGGTGCCGTTCTGAGGTTTTCTCGAAGCTTGTTCCCGCACATGAGAAAACACTTAGTATGGACTAAGAACTTAACCAGAATCATGGTTTAACCAGGGAAGTTAAGACCAAGCGAGAGAGGCTCTCTCCAGAACACAAGTTCCAAGATTCTGAGTATGGGCAGTGCCTGTGGCTCAAAGGAGTGGGGTGCCAACCCCATATACCGGAGGTGGAGGTTTCAAATCCAGCCTTGGCCAAAACAAAACAAAAAAAAACAACATTCTGAGTATGACTTGATCATGGTGCAATAAAGAGCTCCATTGATAGCATTGTTTCCAAAAGAAAAGATAAAATCACAATTGGAATCTTAAACACTTTAGTCCTATTAGAAGACCATCACAGCTTCTCAGAGATTTACAGAGAAGACATTACAGGCAAAGGCGTTCTTTATTATTAATTGAAGTTTTGGCCTGAACCTCTCTCTTCTATAATTAATGGAATTAGGTATGTATATATAAAAAGGGGAGGACTCTCCATGGATGTCTAATGGAAGCTATAGCAACAGAAACACAGCAAGCAGTATTAATTGACAAATAATCCTAGATCAAGAAGACAGGCCAGGCTGGGAATGCTGGCTCATGCCAACCCCGTTTCTACCAAAAAAAAAAAAAGTCGGGCATTGTGGCGCTCACCTGTAGTCCCAGCTACTTGGGAGGCTGAGGCAAGAGAATCACTTAAGCCCAAGAGCTGGAGGTTGCTATGAGCTGACATGCCACAGAACTCATTCTGAGGGCCATAAAATGAAACTCGGTTTCAATAAAAATAAATAAATAAAATAAACAAACAAATAAAAACACATGCCATCAAATTATTAGACAATATCATGATCAGTTCAGGTCTCTTAGCAACTACTTTTCCATAACTGGAGTCTTAAGTAATTATAAAATAATTATAATAATTATCATGACAGTAATATTTTTGATAGAAAAATTCGCTTAGAAAAAAGAAAGATATTTTCAAATATATAGTATGAGTTAATATCATTTCCCAACAAAGACAGTCCTGGATATTAACCATGAGTTCATTTATTATAAACAAATAAACCCTCACCATAATAAAATGATTGTCAAAAAGGTAGTTATAAAACATCACATCAGGTGAAGTTCTCTATCTCGAAAATTTAGAGAAAAGGTTCTGTGCCAATGTTGAATGAAAACAAGGAAATTCATAATTAGAGGCTTGTCTTTTTGGCCATTATTTCAATCTTGCATTTTTAGATTTGTTGTTAAAACAAAAGCATAAGTCAAATTCATAAAATTGGCAGAACCAAATAAACCTTAATCACCTTGTGGTCTCTAGTCATGATCAAAACTCTTCCCTCTAATTCACCTTCCCTGACCCCAACTTGGGAAGTCCCCTTTCCTGTTATCTTGTCTTTTTCTACTGTTAAAGTTATAGGAGTCGATTCCGGCATACATCATTCACGAGTAAAGTCCTGGAACCCTCCATCTTCTATGGAGGCAGGCAATGAAGACAGCCAACCACAGACCACCTACACTTGTGAGCCAAAAGAAAGTTTGAAGTTATCATTTAGGAAACAGCAAGAAAAATCCTAA
>CAUYON010182640.1:0-17290 GCA_963573935.1 Arctocebus calabarensis | reverse complement strand
GTAACAAAAAAAAATCACATTGTATATTGTTCACATATACATAAGCACATTAAATGTTAAAAATAAATGAAGATGGCATACACAACATGCCTTAGAACTCACGTTTTTTTTTGTTTGTTTGTTTTTGTTTTTTTTTTTTTTAGACAGAGCCTCAAGCTGTCACCCTGGATAGAGTGCTATGGCATCACAGCTCACAGCAACCTCCAATTCCTGAGCTCAAGCGAGTCTCTTGCCTCCGCCTCCCAAGTAGCTGGGACTACAGGCGCCTGCCACAACGCCCGGCCATTTTTTGGTTGCAGCCATCATTGTTGTTTGGCGGGTCCTGGGGCTGGATTCGAACCTGCCAGCTCAGGTGTACGTGGCTGGCGCCTTAGCCCCTTGAGCCACAGGCGCCAAACCCTCTCATTTTTTTTATAAGAATTTCTCCTTGGCTTTGAGAAGCTTCCTTCCCTCTGCCCAGGTGGTAAAATCTGGACCACCTAGCATGTTATACATAAACCAGACTGGGGCAACCAGTCTTCCCTGGGATGAAAACATGACATTAGACTCAGACGTGCTCAGATTTGGAGTCACTAACTGACAGGAAGTAAGGTCCACCACCTGAGGGCTCTTCATGAGTAGTTGAGAAAAACAGAACCAGAAGACATGAAATGACGTCACTTGATCTTCTGGATCCAGTTATGCGGCGGCCACTCTCATCCTAGGAGAACTCAGTTATGCTTTTACTAGAGCTAATAATTGAATCTAGTGAAATTAAATTTTAGTTGACTTTCTGTCACTCTCGCAGAGTTCTGACTTATATACCTCCTTCCTCACCAACTTCTTTAAGCTATTATTATTTTTTATTTGATATGCTATCTATTAAGATAAAGGAGTTATGCTACTCTGCCCAAACAAATTCATATACAAAAGGCAAGTAAAATAAAAGGAATCAGTATGCAGTAATTCTGATTAACCTAGATGTCCACAGTGAATAAGTGTCCCAAACCCTTTCCCATTCCCCCAAATCTTGACCTTTACTTCTATAGATTCTCTTTTTCCTCAATAACAAGTTTCTTTTCTTTTCTTTTTACCTGAAGGAATTATTTTATTTTTTATTTATTTATTTTTATTTTTGAGACAGTCTCGGTATGTCACCCTCGGTAGAATGCCATGGCATCACAGCTCACAACAACCTCAAACTTAAGCAATTTTCTTGCATCAGCCTCCCAAGTAGCTGTGACTACAGGTGCCTGCCACAACACCTGGCTATTTTTTTGTTGTAGTTGTCATTGTTTAGCAGGCCTGGGCTGGGTTTGAACCTGGAAGCCTCAGTGTATGTGGCTAGTGTCCTAACCACTGAGCTACAGGCACCAAGCCTACCTGAAGGAATTAAACCAGTGGTCTCCAAAGTGGGTTGCACACACTGACAATCTCCGGAATGTGGGAAGAAAATATTAAACAACCATCTATTCCCCCTCCTTCTTTTTTCTCTACTCCTTTAAAAGTTTGATTATTGGCTAGCCAGGTGCAGTGGCCCATGCCTGTAATCCTAACATTTCTGGGAGGCTGAGATGGGAGTATCACTGGAGCTCAGGAATTCAAGACCAGGCTGAGCAAGATTGAGACTTCATCTCTACTAAGAGTAGAAAAATTAGCCAGGTGTTGTCATAGGCACCTGTAGTCCCAGCTATTCGAGAAGCTGAGACAGAAGGATTGCTTGAACCCAGGAGTTTGAGATTGCTGTGAGCTAAGTTGATGCCATGGCCCTCTAGCCTGAGTAACAGAGTAAGACTCTATCTTAAAAAAAGAAAAAAAACTTTTTATTCTTAGCTGGACACAGTGGCTCACAACTTAAAATCCTAGCACTTTGGGAAGCCAAGGTGGGAGGATCAATTAAGGCCATGAATTTGAGACCAGCCTGGGCAACATCCTCATCTCTACAAAAAATACATAAATAGGACTGGGCATGGTGGCTCACACCTGTAACCCTAGCACTTTGGGAGGCTGGGGTGGGAGGATCACTTGAGGCTAGGTGTTCAAGACCAGACTGAGGAAGAACGAGACCCCCCCAGTCTACAAAAAACAGAAAAGTTAGCCTGCCCAGTGGTGCACACCTATAATCACAGCTCCTCGGGAGGCTGAGACAGGAGGATACTTGAACCCAGTAGTTTGAGGTTGCTGTGAGATATGATGACACCACTGTACTCTAGCCAATCAACAGAGTGAGACCTTGTCTCAAAAACATTTTTTTGAATGTTTCTGTTTTTATATATTAATATTTACCTTAAGAAATAATATATTTTATATTGTATTAAGGTATATATCTTATAAATCAATATGCTCAAATATATTACAGGTTGTGTTTAAAAATCTGACAGGAATATGTGAACAAAAAAGTCTGACATTCAGTGACTTAAATAACCCTTCAGGTCTGCCCTAAGACTCAATTTCCCACTTCTAACATGAGAGGACTAAATAGATAAAAGTTAAGTTTTCTTACAGCAAAAATACACTACTGGGATCTGTTCAAACTAAAAAGCTTCTGCACAGCCAAGAACACAGTTAGTAAAGCAAGCAGACAGCCCTCAGAATGGGAGAAATGCAAATCAAAACTACTTCGAGATATCATCTAACTCCAGTAAGATTAGCCCGCATCACAAAATCCCCAAACCAGAGATGCTGGTACAGATGTAGAGAAAAGGGAACACTTCTACATTGCTGGTGGGAATGCAAACTACAATCCTTTTGGAAAGATATCTGGAGAATACTTAGAAATCTAAAAATAGACCCGCCATTCGATCCTATAATTCCTCTACTAGATATATATCCAGAAGACCAAAAATCACATTATAACAAAGATATTATCCGTACCAGAATGTTTGTTGCAGCCCAATTCATAATTGCTAAGCCATGGAAGAAGCCCAAGTGCCCATCGACCCATGAATGAATTAATAAATTGTGGTACATGTATACCATGGAATACTATGCAGCCTTAAAGAAAGATGGAGACTTTACCTCTTTCATGCTTATGTGGATGGAGCTAGAAAATATTCTTCTTAGCAAAGTATCCCAAGAATGGAAGAAAAAGTATCCAATGTACTCAGCCCTGCTATGAAACTAATTTATGGCTTTCACATAAAAGCTACAGACCAATTACAACACAACAACTGGGGAAAGGAGCAAGGAAGGGGGAGGGGAGGGAAGAGGATGGGTGGAGGGAGAATATTTGGTGGGTCCACACTTACGGTGTATCTCAAAAGAGTACAGGTGAAACTTACTAAATGAGAATATAAATGTTTCCACAAAATAACGAAGAAAATGCCATGAAAGCTATGTCAACCAGTTCAATGAAAATATCTCAAATTGTATATAAAACCAAATTGTATATATAAAATATTTCAAATTGTATATAAAAGATTTGAAAATATTTCAAATTGTATTTCAATTGTATATAAAATATTTCAAATTGTATATAAAACCAGCACATTGTACCCCATGATTGCATTTATGTACACAACCATGATTTAATTAAAAAAAAAAAAAAAGTTTTCAGGTACCAAGTCTAAAAGAGCTCCCTCTTCACTTGGCTCAACATGGAATTAACATAATCTGACCAAAATAAAGTGGTGAAAAACAAAGGATAAACCATTTGACTTTGGAATATTTCATTTCCATAGTATTCATGAATATTACTCCCACTGATGCTACAAACAATTAGTACCAGTTAGTCCCAGGAATTCTTTTATAGGCTGAACTTGGTTGGCTACAGCTGCCACCTTTGAGAAAAGGTCCAACACAGCCCTCATTTAATCAGACAGGAAGCTGTAATTACACTTACACAACAGTCTTTGTTCTAACAAATTGTATTTCTAATGACGTGGGATAAAAATTACTACACAACCCTCTCAAATAAGAAACAAAGCTTGAGCTAACAACAAAAAATCAAGTTAAGCTTGTTACCCATTGGAAGCTGTTTTACTAAGTGAAAGTGATACAATATTTTATAAATGGCATGTTTGAAAGTTTCATTTTATATTGGAATTTTTGATGCATTTAACATACAGCTCTTCTAATGTGATTCTTAATCTATAATGATCTCATACAAAAAATAAAATTGAGTCATTTGTTAGGAAAATAATTCTGTCTTAGCAAATACTAGAAAGAATTTCTATTACTTTCATGAATGAGACTGGCCAATTTATTTATTTATTCATTTTTTGAAATTATCATTTTTGTGTGGACCCCCTCAGAATGGTATATAAGGACAACAACAGAGAAAAAAAATAAATCTAGCCACAATACCCTTTCCAGATATATATTTATATTTTCTTTATAATTCTAGAAATACGTATGCATTTATTTGGTTAATTCCCTCAGGGTTCTAGAAATTATTTATAATGACAACTACTGATTTCTTAATTTATCTATTTTAAAACGTTAAAAAAAATACACAATTCAAAAAAAAGTTTTTAAGTCAAGATGCTCAATCAAGTTCCTTTCCTGGATGATTAAAATTGAACATAAAATCCACAGATAAAGCTGACATTTCCTTTGAACTAATTATTTCTCCTTTATTTCTTCTGGAGGAAAACAGTGGACATCCTTCTTCACTGCATGTTTTAACCGTTGCTGTGCTTTACAAGTATAAAAATGGACATGAACTAATGCCCTAAACAAGCTGTTTCACAGGGTGTGGTCTGCTTTTCAGGGAGCTAGAAAAAGCCGCAACTAAAAGTAAAAGACTCCAGGAAACAGCTATTTTTTACATTTTTAGCACTATGACGAAATAAACCATTTGACTTAGTTAGCATTTCATTTCTCCTTTCCTTCCTATATCTCTCTCTCTGTATATATATATAGTATATATATCCTTATATATATACCATATATGTACGTATCTCTCTCTCTCTATTATGTACATATATGGTGTATATATAAGGATATACATACTATATATATATATATATATATATACACAGACAGACAGAGAGAGAGAGAGATACGTACTTTCTACTCAGATGACCCACTAAAACCTGTAAGAAAAGCAGACTATGTGAGTAAAACAATTACCAAAGAGTTAAAAAAAAATTAGCTTGTGGCTCTTCTGGACTCACCCCACTTCGGCCCAAAGTAGCCTTTGCTCTTCCGAGTCATCTTCAAAACATATTTATTACTGGGTTTAAACTATTACCTTCAACTGGATGTCGCCAATCTGTAATTGCAATCTTGTCCTCCCACCCAACCCAGTATGTATCCGAAACAGCTCCTCTGCCCAGCCCCCAGCTGCGGCGCCTCTGGCCTTTTCCTGTCTCTGTGTATCCACATCCTGGTTCCCTTGGCATGAGCCCTTGAAGATATCCTCACCCTTCCCGTGGGTCCCCAACACACCAACCCCATGACACAGAGGAAAGAGAACTCAAAAGAGCTTCTAGAAGACTAGATTTGAATCCCACTTCTACTGTTTAACACCTGTTGACCTTGAACAAGTTACTTGACCTTGCTAAACTTGTTTCATCGTCTGTAAAACTGTAGTAAGACCACAATACAGGGGCATTTTAAATGTCATAATGTATATGCATTCAGTGGCTTTCATTCCTCCCTCCCTCGCTTCCTTCCTTCCACCTCTTTAACCTGTCCTTCCACTTCCATTCCTAATACCTCTTCAAGAAACCTTCCTCGAGCCTCATTTTTCTACAGGCAAGAACCAGGTGCATTTACAAACTTCTGGCCCTCTCCTGAAGTTACAGCTCCCTCCAACCCTTACAAAACCCAGAGAAGCCCAAGACCATTTTGTTTTTTATTTTTTATTTTTTATTTTTCCCCTTGGAGACAGAGTCTCACTATGTCACCCTTGGTAGAGTGCTGTGGCCTCACAGCTCACAGCCACCTCAAACTCTTGGGCTCAAGAGATTCTCTTGCCTCAACCTCCCAAGTAGCTGGGACTACAGGTGCCCACCAATATGCCTGGCTATTTTTTTGTCGTTATTGTTGTTGTTGTTGTTGTTTGGCAGGCCTGGGCCGGGTTCAAACCCGCCAGCCCCAGTATATGTGGCCAGCACCCTAGCCACTGAGCTACAGGCACTGAACCTTTTTTTTTTTTTTTTTGAGACAGAGTCTCACTTTCACCCTTGGTAGAGTGCAGTGGAGTCGTAGCTCACAGCAACCTCAAATTCTTGGGCTCAAGCAATTCTCTTGCCTCAGCCTCCCAAGTAGCTGGGACTACAGGCACCCACCACAATGGCCAGCTATTTTCAGAGACAGGGTCTTGATCTTGCTCAGGCTGGTCTGGAACCTGCAAGCTCAGGCAATCCACCTGCCTCAGCCTCCCAAAGGACCACGTGGTCTTGTGGGGAAAAATAGCAAGACCAAAAGACAGGCTGGCTGGAGGGTACTGGGACCCAAGATCTGGAGTGAGACATGGAAACCACCAATGACAAAGGGCAGCCGAGTCTTAGGGCTACTTCAGGGAACAGAGGAAAGGGACCCACCTCAGGAGGAACCCACCAACTGGAGAGGCCCTGCTTGGTGATATTTCCCAGATTTTTAACCTCTGCTGTGGAATAATTAATTAAAATCATTTAATTGAGCTGAGGTAGTGGCACAAGCCTGTAGTTCCAACTACTCAGGAGCCTAAGGCAGTAAGATTGCTGGCAGCCAAGAGTTCAAGGGCGCAGTGGCACCCTGATCCTGCCTGTGAATAGCCACTAAGCACAGAGTCTCACTTTGTTGCCCTGGCGTCACAGCTCACAGCAATCTCAAACTCTTGGGCTTAAGTAACCCTCTTGCCTCAGCCTCCCGAGTAGCTGGGACTACAGGTGCCTGCCGCAACGTCCAGCTATTTTTTTTTTAGAGACAGGGTCTTGCTCTGGCTCAGGCTGGTCTCCAACTCCTGAGCTCAAACAATGCACCCACCTCAGCCTCCCAGAGTGTTAGGATGACAGGTGTGAGCCACTGCACCTGGCAGATCTGGTCTCTTTAAAGAAAAGAAAAAAAGAACCACTTAATTGACTGTGTCTCCCAAATAACTTGCTTATATAAGAATCCATGGGTTTAGGCTGGGTGCGGTGGCTCACACCTGTAATCCTAGCACTCTGTGAGGCTGAAGCAGGTGGATGGCTTGAGTTCAGGGTTCAAGACCAGCCTGAGCAAGAGCAAGACCCCATCTCTACTAAAAATGAGAAAGTGAGGCAAGAGGATTGCTTGAACCCAAGAGTTTGAGGTTGGCCACGGCACTCTACCAAGGGCAACAAAGTGAGAGTCTGTCTCAATAAAAACACAAAACAGATAAACAAAAAACACGGATTCTTCTCATTTCTAAGAAAACGTTTTCAGTTCCTTATGTGAAGAAAAACTGCTCCTATTACTGTTGGGAGAAATTGTGCTTCTGCTAGGTTTCTGCCGGAGCAGTGATTTTCAACTGGTATGCCATACTGGGTTGGCAGGAGAGGCTCTTAGGAGTGCCGAGAAAATGTTTAAGGATCATTAGTTAAATTATTTTCAAAAGAAGTTCAAAGTATAGTAAGTATATTCTATTTTTTACTCTTTTTTTAATCAACATAATTTAAGTGTGCCACAGAAGTTTAACTATAGTTTCAAGTGTACCCCGAGATAAAAAGGTTGGAAAACACTGTTCTGGAACCTAGTAAGAGCTGGCATTTCTCTTGCCTGGGAGCACATAAGCCAGAGGCACTGCAAAGACCACAATGTTGGGCGGCGCCTGTGGCTCATCAAGTAGGGCGCCGGCCCCATATGCCGAAGGTGGCGGGTTCAAACCCAGCCTCGGCCGAACTGCAAAACAGAAAAATAGCCGGGCATTGCGGCGGGCGCCTGTAGTCTCAGCTACTTGGGGGGCTGAGGCAAGAGAATCTCCTAAGCTCAAGAGCTAGAGGTTGCTGTGAGCTGTGTGATGCCGCAGCACTCTACCCAGGGTGATAAAGTGAGACTCTGTCTCTACAAAAAAAAAAGACCATAATGTTGGCAGGAGCTATTTTCAGTCAAGCAGGGCTTGGTCATTCACTAGAGGTGGTGACTGTCAGCTACCTCTGCTCTGCAAACTGGCAGAAAGGAACAGAATCTCATGTGAGGATTCTTCCTCACATGAGAATTGTAAACTTGGTAGGGACTACACCGGGTGTGAAGTGTTGAGAGTCAGCTGGACACACATATAGTCCCGTGCTGCTCCCACTGACACACCCCTCCCACTCTACAGCACAAACTGGGGGCCACACTGCCAGGGGTTGAAGAGCAGCTTCACCACTAATGAGCTTAATGTCTCTTGGCCTCAGTGTCTGCATCTGAAAAGTGGGGCTAATAACAGCGCCTGCCTCACAGAATGGTTTTGAAAACTAAATCAGTTACTACACAAAAGCACTCAGCACATGTAACATCCAACACTCAACACGCACCACGTAAATGTGTGTCATTATCTTTACTTACTAGCTGTGGCTTCATTTCTTCAGAAAGAGCTCTCTTTGGTTGAACCTTAGACTGGGTCCTGTGTTCCTCTTCTGCCCTTTCACATACTTAGTTTTTTGTTTTTTTGGTTCTTTTGGGTTTTTTGAGACCAAGTCTCACTATGTCACGCTCGGTAGAGTACCATGGTATCACAGCTCACAGCAACCTCAAATTCTTGGGCTCAAGCGATTCTCTTGCCTCAGTCACCCGAGTAGCTGGGACTACAGGCGCCCACCACAACACCCGGCTATTTGTTTTTGTTGTTGTTGTTCATTTGTTTAGCAGGCTCAGGCTGGGTTTGAACCCACTAGCCCTGGTGCATGTGGCCTAACCGCTGAGCTATAGGCACCAAGCCCACATACTTTCTGTTTAATCTATTAAAATGAGAACCAGATGACAGAAGATTTTGTATAAGTGTGTGCAGAGGATGCAGACTGGGTTGCCTGGGGGGTGGGAGATAGGATTAGAGGAAAGAAGGGGGATGGGACAGTGTTGAGGCTGCTTGAGTTTCCTATGGATCCAGGCCCCCCTGCAACCCTCTCAGGGCAGTCTCCTTGCTTCCTCGAGGCACAGGTGCGTCTCTGGGGAGAACCCTGCTCAGCGATCACAGCACAGGAGCCCAGCTTGTCATGAAGGCTTCAGGGAACACAGTTGAGGGCTCTGTGGAGGAACTTCATCCTGCCACAAAGCTGTACTCTTGGTGAACCCAGGAGACACTGCCAAGTTTGCCAGAGAAGAATCTGACCATGGAAGACCCGGTCTCATTCTCCCTGGATGTCAATGGGAGTTAGTGGATATGCCCTGTCGTATTAATAGAACAGGAAATGTTAGGCAGAATTTCTTATTCTACCTGAATCAGTTTCCTAAGGCTGAGCAACAAGTACCATAGACTAGGTGGTTAAAGAACAGAGATTTATTATCTCATGTCTACAAGCCCAAGGCCAAGGTGTTGGTAGGGCTGGTTCCTTCTGCGGGCTGTGAAGGAAGGATGTTTCAGCCTCTCTCCTCAGCGTGGAGATGGCCATCTTCTCCCTGTGTCTTCATATCATCTTCCTTCTGGACTTGTCCACGTCCAAATTATCTCTTCTCATAAAGACACATTGAATTAGGGCAACTCTAATGACCTTATTTTATTTTATTTATTTATTTTTTTTTTTTGAGACAGAGTCTCACTCAGTTGCCCTGGGGTTGAGTGCCATGGCTTCATACCTTACAGCAAACTCAAACTCTTGGGCTCAAGCAATCCTCCTGTCTCAGCCTCCCAAGTAGCTGGGACTGCAGGCACCTGCCATAATGCCTGGCTAGTCTTTCTATTTTCAGTGGAGGTGAGGTTTTACTTTGATCAGGCTATTCTCGAACTCCTGAGCTCAAGCGATTCACCGCTTCAGCCTCCCAGAGTACAAGGATTACAGGTGTGAGCCACCAAGTCCCACCTGTCTAATGACCTCATTTTAACTTAATTACCTTTATAAAGACCATACATATCTCCACATTCTGAGGTACGGGGGTTAGGAATCCGAGGTATAAATTTTGAAGGTGGAGGACACAATTTAATCCATACATTGCCTAAAGTGGTTTTTTTTTTTTTTAAGTAAAGTGCTCACTAAGTTTTGCCCTACGATAGAAAAAGATGAAAGCCCAAAAGGACCTGTGATTTGGTTCAGCATATACTTTACCACAAACCAGCCAAGACAAGAAAATCCTCCACATTCAAGATCAGCCAGTGTCTGTTAGGTGAGAAAGATCCAGTTTCTGGAGAAGCTGAATCTCCCCAAACACAAGAGGAAGATGCTAAAACCCACTTGCAACTGTTATGAGCAACTGAGAAACACTCAGGCCCTCCAGACAGTGTGCAAGGGTTAGGGTGGAGAGTCAGCTCAAGTGTGGGAGGTTTGCTCCAGATCAGAGAACTGACAGCTCCTCTAGGAGAAGAGGACAGAGGACAAGCTGGAATCAGGGGGTGGAGACCATGTTGATAACGCTGGGTGATCCAGGAGGACAGAGATTGATGTTCCAAAGTCAAGAGTGTGTACTCAGCACCCAAGATGGAGAAAAAATTATCAGTTCTATACCAACAATGTGGAAAAACACAACAGCAAGGCAGACCCAACAAGCCATCTGAAAGACATCCAGATCAAGCAAGCCTCAACTGGAAGAGCAGTGAAGCCTTTCAGAGGGAAGAAAAGAGAAACGGCAGGGATTTGATACAAGAAAGAGATGGAGCTCGTTGGGACACTATCTGTCAAGGTAGACTAAGAGGACGAAAGATCTGAAGCAAAGGACAAGATGAGTTAAGGCCCTGAGACCTATTCAAAGACCTTGAAGATTCAAAGCCAGATTCTATTCCTTGTAAGAAGAGCTCACAGTCTTTGGAGAACAAAAGGTCCTCATCCGAAGGGGAGGCTGGAGGCTTGAGATAGAGAATAACCAACATGGCAAAGAAACTGGAGCCCCACTAATCCCGTGGGGACCTGGCGGAGGTGAGGGGCTTGCCCTGGACCACACAGCTCCTACACAGCAGGGCCGGCTCCTGACAACTCTGCTCTTGGGGTTGCTAGTGGCTCTCTGGCAGGGGGTGCTGCTCCCCCTGAGACAGGAGGCTCCACATCCCTACCTGCTTGGTGGCCAGTTTTTATTCTTCCCTCTCCTTCTCTTTCCCAAATCTGTTGCTTTCAGTGGCTCCGGATATGGAGCTCATGACAAGAAGGTATCCTCTTCCTTCTCCTCCTCCAGAAAGCCCGCACAACCACAGCACCACCGGCACCCAGCCAGCTTCCCACCAAGAGGCCACTGTGCTCCTCATTCTCCCCCTCATGGGCAGGGTTTTTTCCTGGACACTCCCATCCAAAACATGGAAGTTACAATCAGGTGATCTGGCTCGTGCCTGTAATCCTAGCACTCTGGGAGGCTGAGCCAAGAGGATCACTCCATCTCAGAAGTTCAAGACCAGCCTCAGAAGGGCAAGATCCCATCTCCACTAAAAATAGAAAAAGTAGCCGGGCCTTCTGGTGGACGCCAGTTGTCCCAGCTGCTTGGAAGGCTGAGACAAAAGAATCGCCTGGATTCAGGAGTTTGAGGTTGCTGTGAGATATGAAGCCCTCCCAGCACTCTAGTCAAGGAAAAAAAGGGTGAGATTCTGTCTCAGAAAAGAAAAAAGTAATAGAAATTACTTCCTGGGTTCACTGAGTTCCACAAGATCTTTAAATTTTCCTACAGAATATTCCCAAAATATCTATACTCATTTTTTGTTTTAAAAAGCTCCTTTTTTACGTAAATAGTTTTATATTTTCTCAAATTGTATTATGATAGTATGATAAATTTTAGGATACCTGTTACCATCATTGAAGTTCTCCTTGTTATATTATATACTGTACGAGAAATAAGTAATACATTTTAATTGATGCATCAGCCCACTAGCCTTAAAAAACTTTTTTTTTTTTTTTTTTTTTTTTTGGGCGAGCATTTCAAATGTGTAGACACATTTAAAATTGCAAAACAGCAATGGTTCTACGAACCACAGTTAGAAGAGAAAGGTGAAAGCTTCTTGGTGGTCTGAATACATTTTAGTTGATATCCAAAAATGTTGTCTTAGCCGAGTGTAGTGGCTTATACCTGTAATCCCAGCACTCTGGGAGGCCAAGGCAGGTGGATTGCCTGAGCTCACAGGTTCAAGACTAGCCTGAGCCACAGCAAGACCCTATCTCTAAAAATAGCCGGGCGTTGTGGTGGGCACCTGCAGTCCCAGCTACTTGGGAGGCTGAGTCAAGAGAATCGCTTGAGCCCAAGAGTTAGAAGTTGCTGTAAGCTGTGACACCAGGGCACTCTACTGGGGGTGACAAAGTGAGACGCTGTCTCAAAAACAAACAAAATGATGTCTTCTTGAGCACTCTGAGATGGCCTAAAAGGTAGGCATGATGCCACAGCCATCCTTGTACCTCTAACACCTCTCTTTTCTCAGGAACTAGCATATGCTAGATGCCTGATAATATTAGAGTTTACTTCCAAATTAAGAGGAAGCAAGGTTAGGACCTTTTACTCCAGAACCAGACTGCTAGGTTTGAACCCCAGCTTCACACTTAACCAGATGTGTGACCTTGGGCAGCTCTTTTAACCTCCCAGGCCCTGGGTTTCCTCATCTGTAAACAGGAAATAATAATAGACCCTGCCAGGTAAGATTAATGAATATATGCAGAACACGTAGGTCCTGGCCCACGCAAAGTGCTACAAAGGTGCTAGTCATGATTATTATTTACTCAGCAAATATTTGTCAGCTGGGTTTTTGACAGCACATGTCCCCCTCCAAAAAAATTCATATATTGAAGCTCTAACACCCAGTGTGATGGTATTGTAGGGCTTTGGGGAGGTAATTAGGTTTAGAGGAGGTCATGAGGGCAAGAACTTCATGATGGCATTGGCGTCCTTACAGGAAGAGAGAGATTGCAGGCTCATTCATGCTGTTGATGCAGGACATTTGGCGGCCCAGGCAGCTCAGCGGAGCTGGCGGACCTGCTACCTCCACCTTGGTGGTGTTGGCGCGGCAGCCAGCTGAAGAACCAGTGGGCTGGATGATAGGCAAGGAGGGGGACCTCCAACCCCCATCGGAGGCTCCAATAGCCAAAAGGCCGGACAACTGCCGAGGAGACACCTACGCCTTGGTGTCTCCTTCACTTTACACTTAGGACTAAATACTGAACCCCCATTTCCGATCCCTAGGTCAATTTCATGTGAATTTCCTAGGTCTCAATTCCATGAATGGCCTCTGTTCATTCATTGATACATTCATTCACCTTACCTTGGTGGAAGGGACTGTGTTCATTCATTTCCTGGCCAAGGAACCCATACACCCATATATACTCCAAGACTAAAAGCCTAAAGGCGGAAACGGGGAATGACCGGGAGAGAAACGGAGAGAGCTTCTCTCTCCCCACTTGAGTTCTCTCTACCAGGAGCTTTAATGTTTTTTCTATTCTTTTCTGTAAATAAATTCTGTCTTACCACTGATCTGTGGTCCGAGGATTTATTCTTCAAATCACTGAGACCAAGAACCTGAAATTCCGGTATCACTGTCTCTCTCTTTTTCTGTCTCCACACTTACACACCAAGGAAAGACCCTGTGAGCACACAGCACTGATAAAGGACCCTGCCAGCCAGGAAAAGGGCCCTCAACAGGAACCCAACTATGCTGGCATCCTGGTATCAAACTTCTAGACTCCAGAACTCAGAGAAATAAATGTTTGTTGTTCAACCCAACAAGTCCCTGGTACTTTGTTAAAGCCACCCAAGCCAGCCTGTGTCTTCCAGGTCCTAGATCCAGCTCAGCCTTTCAGCTCCCTAGTAGTACCTTCCTCAATCCACCCTGGGTTCATGACCCAAGTCTGCCTTGCTCACAGCCTCCCAAGTGCGCACTTAGACCTCCCCATAGACCTGCCCCTTGGCAGCTGAGGTGCCGATAACCTTTGCTCCACTATCTTCCTCCATCTGGAGGATTCCTGTCTCTCTTGGTGTGGTACCTGCTTGACTAGTTCTTCAGGCCCCTACCACTATCCACGCTCTGGAAAACAACCCCACACTGCCCAGGGTGTCAACATTCAGACCTTCAATTTCTCCCTTTTCTAGTTCCCTTGTACCCATCTGCTGCTGGACTAGCCTGTTTTCCTTGTGCCACTTCTCAATCGCTAGCTGTATGCTTGTGTTTACCTTCACTATCTGTCTCCTCCTCCAGACTGTGAGCTCTGCAGGAACTCGGGCAGGTGTGCACCCATGAGCCCAGGGCTGGAGGGGGCGGGGCCTCCGGCTCGGCTTCTAGAGTGAGGTGTGGCAGATGCCAATCCCTCTGACTAACACACCCTTCCTCTCGGCTAGACGTCACTAAACCATTAGTTAGTGAACATTTCTATTGTGCCAGCCACTGAGGTGAGCACTCCACATACACAGCCTTACTTAATTCCGATAACAGAAGAGGTGGCTATAAATTCTCCCCCTTTTGAGATGAAGAAACTTAGGCACCAAGTGACTACACAGCTTGCCCAAGGCCACGTGGGTAGTAAGTAGTCCCAGATCAGGCTGACTACAAAATTCGTGCCTCTGACACCCACACCCTTTGCTGATTTCCCCTTGCATCCTCATGTAATACATCATAGCCACAAGTACAGCTAACTACATGCTCGATCCTGTGGGTCCTCCTAGCAAATCCTTGAACTTGGCCTTAGGAATTCCAAAACGCTGCCTCCCCACAGGCACAGGGTTATGAAATACTTCCTCAACAGTCTTGTCCATGAAGCAGAGGACTCACACACCCAGATCTACAGGGGCCAGCAGGAATGTTAATGTGTCAGCAAAGAGCTGAGAGGGACTGACTGCAAATAGGAAAGTTGAACTTGGGCAGCTACTACGCAGTTTCTGAGCACACTGAAAGTCACAGGCAGACCCTGGCAATTGGTTTTCTACCACTGATATTAAATCACTTCTCTCTCTGCTACAATAGGTATACCAAATAATGACAGAAAACACCTCGGGGCAGATTTTGGCCTCTTTCTGAAACCCAAGAGAAATGTTTTACAACTTCAGACACCATGAGGATTCCTTTAATATTTAATATATAGTCAGTCTATATATATATATAGTTGAGCTACTGGGCTCCGGCCGTGCAGGCCACCAGCTTTCTGCGAGGGAGTCTCCGTCAGTGGACCGCCTCAGTCCTCCCAGTGTGGCCACAAGTCAGGTTGCACAGCTGCAACCCATCTCCTTCTCCTGAAGGTTTATCCTGACTTATCGCACACTTGCACACTTAAGAATGCAACATCTTGATTAACTTGCTTGAGGCGTGTCACAAAAATCACAACATTCTAAAACTTTTTGGTCATTGCTACAATCTTGGCCAGAAGATGAGAAAATGCTTAAAGAAAGAGTACATTGAAAAAAGAAAGAAAGAAAGAAAGAGTACATTGAAAAGAGGACCAAGAGCAGGAAGCATGACAAGGAGATGTGAAAGAGATTAGTCAATCCTCCAGAGGAATCTGAAAAATACTTGTACTTCCACTGAATGACTTGGTTGATAACGGAACGAATCCTGTCTTGTGCCGGGAGTGGTGGCTCACACCTGTAATCCTAGCACACTGGGAGGCTGAGGGGAGTGGATTCCTTGAATCCAGAAGTTTGAGATTAGCCTAAGCAAGAGCAAGATCCTGACTCTAATAAAAATAGAAAAACTAGTGGGGCCTTGTGGCGGGCACCTATAGTCCCAGTTATTTGGGAGGCTGA
Source organism: Arctocebus calabarensis (assembly GCA_963573935.1). NCBI lineage: Eukaryota > Metazoa > Chordata > Mammalia > Primates > Lorisidae > Arctocebus > Arctocebus calabarensis. Next base: position 1,594 of record CAUYON010182640.1, on the reverse strand, counting down.
GGCAAGAGGATTGCTTGAGCCCAAGAGTTTGAGGTTGCTATGAGGTAGTATGCCACAACACTCTACCAAAGGTGACAAAGTGAGACTCTGTCTCAAATATATATATATATATATTTCATATATATGAAATTTCACATATATATATAAATATATATGAAAAAGGTCCCTATTCATGCTACCCACTTTGGAAAGAGAGTATCTCTAAAAGTCAGGCTAAATGAAAACTTTACTTTTGAGGATTATATTTAAATGCATAAATGAGTGCCAGAAAAAGATAATCACTTTAGCTTCAAAACAAGAGTTTCCATAGATTTTTATTCCTTTCTAACATTATCTAATTTTCTCTTAGTTTTCTAGGATCATAAATTAATATCTGTTAGTTTTTTAAAGAATAAATACAGTGATCTCCAGGCTTGAGCCTGCTGTTTTTGGTGTGCAATGGTATCCTGTCCAGTGCAGGACAGAACAGAGGAAAGGGATAGAACTCTCCTCCCATCACATCCCACACATCCAGAATTGGTATAATAGGGGTCTTGCTCTTGCTCAAACTGGTCTTGAACTCCTGAGCTCAAGCAATCTACCTGCCTCAGCTCCCAGAGTGCTAGGATTATGGGCATGAGCCACTGCACCTGGTCTCATATATTTTTAAAGGAACTCAGTCTCCACGGCTTAAAAGTTGAAACTTTTAACTTGCCCCTTTGATGGTCTGACTTATTCCCCCAAACTTCATAAGTTAAAGGTATATGTGATGTTAGTTGGAAACGGGGGCTTTGAAAAAAGAAAAAGAAAGAAAGAAATGGGGGTTTGGGATCATAGGGCTGCAGCCCTCATGATGGAATATTGGTGTCCTTTTAAGAGAGACTAGAGAACTTGTTCGCTCTCTACCTCTGTCTCTTCCCCATGTGAAGACACAGCAAGAAGGCAGCTGTCTACAAGCCAGGGAGAGGGCTCTCCCCAAGAACCACTTCAGCCAGCACCTTGATCATGTATTTCTGACATCCGTATTGTGAGAAAACAAATTTCCTTTTTTGAAACCACCCAGGCTATGGTATGTTGTTATAGTGGCCCAAGCCAACTAAGACACTCCCAAGCAGTAAAAGAACAGATGGATTCATTCTGTAAGTTAAAGTATAAATTCAAAATGTATTATTGTAGGACAATTGGGGTTGAGTGCAGATTACTCTGCTTTCAGCCTAGGAAGACAATCTAGGGTTTGACCTCTGTGCATCTTCAACTGGCTATGTAAGTCAAATGGAAACATTATAACAGATGAGCAAAGGAACCTTAGTACACTGCAATCTTCTTTAGAATCTAAACTGAGATAAGTATCAATTGTTCCTTCCTCACATATTGGTCCTGATGAGTCAGATTATGCTTCAAAAACAAACAAACAAAAAAACAAATTTCATTTTTACTTATGCTACATGTTCTTTTTTTTTTTTAATAATTTTAGTGAATCATAATTATGTACATTGGTGCAATCATAGGGCACGATTCATATACATTCAGAAATATTTTGATCGTACTGTTACAGATAGCCTTCATGGCATTTTCTTGATCACTATATAAAGACGTTGATACTCTACCTTTAATA
>CAUYON010182639.1:0-58566 GCA_963573935.1 Arctocebus calabarensis | reverse complement strand
GAGTCTCTTGCCTCTGCCTCCCAAGTCGCTGGGACTACAGGCGCCCGCCACAACGCCTGGCCATTTTTTGGTTGCAGCCGTCGTTGTTTGGCGGGCCCGGGGGATGGATTTGAACCTGCCAGCTCAGGTGTACGTGGCTGGCGCCTTAGCCCGTTGAGCCACAGGCGCCGAGCCTCTACTGTCTTTTTTTTTTATTACATTTGAGGGAGTACAAGTGCAATTTTGTTACATATGTCTATTACGTAGTGGTCAAGTCAGGGCTTTTAGGATATCCGTGATGCTAACAATTTACATTGTACCCATTAAGTAATTTCTTGTCATCCATCCCTCTTCTACCTTTTCACTCTCCCAAGTCTCCATTTTCTGTCATTATACTCTCTATATCCATGTGTGCACATTATTTAGCTCCCACTTAGTGTGAAGGCATCTGATATTTGTCTTTCTGTGTCTAACTTCTTTTACTTTAGGTAAGAGCTTCTAACTCCAACCATGTAGCAGCAAAAGACATTATGTCATGCTTTTTGTGGCCGAATAGTATTTCTTTGTGTACATACATTTTCTTTATCCAATCATCTATTCATGGACACTTTGGATGTTTCTATTTCTTTGCTATTGTGAATTCTGCTGTGATAAACATATGAATGCAGGTATCTTTTTTTTTTTTTTTGACCCGGGCGGGGTTTGAATCCACCACCTCCAGCATATGGGGCCAGTGCCTTATTCCTTTGAGCCACAGGCACCACCCAGGTATCTTTTTGATGTATTGATTTCCTTTGGGTATATACTTAGTAATAAGGATGCCGGATCAAATGATAGTTCCAGTTTTAGTTCTTTGAAAAATCTTCATATTATTTTCCACAGAGTTTGCAGTAATTTACATTTCCCACAAACAGTGTATAAGAGTCCCCTTTTCTTTCATCCTTGCTGCTATCTAGTATTTTTTGCCTTTTTACTAATAGTGATTCTGACTAGAGTAAGATGATATCTCATTGGGACTTTAATTTGCATTTCTCTGATAATTAGTGATGTTGAACATTTGCTGATATGCCTGGCCATTTTTATGTCTCCTTTTGAAAACACCTATTCATATCCTTTCCCACCTTCTTAATGGGATTGTTTTTGTTGTTGTTACTGAATTTTTTGAGTTCCTTGTAGATTTTGGACATTAGTCTTTTATTTGATGCATAGTTTGAAACTATTTTCTCCCATTCTACAAGTCGTCTGTTCACTCTGTTGATTATTTCTTTTGCTGTTTAAAAGTTTTTAGTTTAATTAAGTTCTGTTTGTCTATTTTTGGTTTTGTTGCTTGCCCTTTTGACATCTTAGTTATAAATTCTTTTCCTAGATCACTGTGCAGAAGACTTTTCCCTAGGGTTTCTTCTAGTATTTTTATAGTTCCTGGTCTTATAGTTTAGTCCTTAATCAATCATGAGTTGATTTTTGTATATTGCAAGAGACAGGAGTCCAGTTTCATGTTTTTTGCTTTTGGCAATCCAATTTTTCCCTGCACAATTTATTTAAAAGAGTGTCCTTTCCCCAATGTGTGTTCTCATTGATTTTGTCAAAGATCACTTGGCTGTAAGTATATGGCTTTATTTCTGGGTTAATTTTTCTGTTTCATTAATCTATATGTCTATTTTTATACCAGTACCATGTTGTTTTTGTTACTATGGCTTTATAATATAGTTTGAAGTCAGGTAAGGTGAAACCTCAAGCTTTGTACTTTTTGCTTAGAATTTCTTTGGCTTTGGGCTCTTTTTTCTTCCACATGAATTTTAGAATTGTTTTCTTTTTCCTAATTCTGTGAAAAATGACAGTGGTATTTTGGTAGAGATTGCACTGAATCTCTAGATTACTTTGGGCAATTAACAACATTAATATTTGTGGTCCATGATCATGGAATGCTTTTTCCATTTGTTTATATCACCTACAATTTCTTTTATTGGTGTTTTATAGTTTTCCTCATAGACGTCTTTCACCTCCCTGATTAAATATATTCCTAGATATTTAATTAATTAATTTTTTTGTAGTTATTGTAAATAGGATTGCCTTCTTGATTTTGCTATCAGCTAGAACATTACTGGTATATAGAAATGCTACTGATTTTTGTACATTAATTTTGTATCCTGCAACTTTACTAAATTCTTTTATAAGATCTAAGAGTTTTTTTGTAGAGTCTATAGGTTTTTTTAAAAATAGTTTTATTAAATCATAATTGTGTACATTAGTGCAATCATAGGGCATAGAAATATTTTGATCATACTGTTAGAGATAGCCTTCATGTCATTTTCTTGATCACTATATAAAGACATTAATACTCTACATTTAATAAGTTTCACCAGTACCCTGCTAAGATGCACCGTAGGTGTGATCCCACCAATTGCCCTCCCTCCACCGATCCTTCCCCTTTTGCCTGTATTCTTGTGCTATAATTGGGTTTTAGCCTTCATATGAAAGCTAGCTATAAATTAGCTTCTTATTAGGGCTGAGTACATTGGATACTTTTTCTTCCATTCTTGAGATACTTTGCTAAGAAGAATATGTTCCAGCTCCATCCATGTAACATGAAAGAGATAAAGTCTCCATCTTTCTTTAAGGCTGCATAGTATTCCATGGTATACATGTACCACAATTTATTAATCCATCCCAGGAATGGATTAACAAGCTGTGGTATATGTGTACCATGGAATACTATTCAGCCACTAAAAAAGATGGAGACTTTACATCTTTTGTATGAACCTGGATGGAGGTGGAACACATTCTCAATAAAGCATCACATGAATGGAGAAGCAAGAATCCTATGTACTCAGTTCTGATATGAGGACAATTAAGGTCTAGTACACAATGGGGGGTGGGGAAGGGGAGAGCAGAGAGAGGAATGGGAGGAGGAGGGAAGGGGGTCATGGTGTGTGATGCACCTGTTGGGGGTGGGCACGATTATAAGAGGAACTTTACCTAACAAATATAATCAATGTAACCTGGTTCTTGTACCCTCAATGAATCCCCAACAATAACTAAAAAAAACCCAAAAAACAATGTAAAGTCTCCATCTTGTTTTATGGTTGAATAGTATTCCATGGTATACCTACAGGGTGTCCATAAAGTTTATGTGCAATTTTTAATTGTACACTATTTTAAATTGCACACAAACTTTATGGACACTCTGAATGCCACAGTTTGTTAATCCACTGAGATTGTTTTTTTTTTTAAATTTTAACATTTTTTATTTTTACATATACATGTGTTTATTAGGTTTCCACTTTTTGCCTTCACAGAATTAAAAAGGCTTAAAATTTAATAACAATAACAATGTTTAAGATAAGGACTAGAAACGAAAACCTCAAAAAGAGTGAACGAAGATAAATACGGTCAGAAAAGAAATCAGATGATTAAAAGACAGACACTGAGATTTTTTTTTTTTTTTATTGAGACAGAGCCTCAAGCTGTCACCCTGGATAGAGTGCTGTGGCCTAACAGCTCACAGCAACCTCCAATTCCTGGGCTCAAGTGAGTCTCCTGCCTCTGCCTCCCAAGTAGCTGGGACTACAGGCGCCCGCCACAACGCCTGGCTGTGATTTGGTTGCAGCCGTCATTGTTGTTTGGTGGGCCCAGGCTGGATTCGAACCTGCCAGCTCAGGTGTATGTGGCTGGTGCTTTAGCCACTTGAGCGACAGGCGCTGAGCCGACACTGAGATTCTTTTAAAACTCTTTTGTGGTGCCTGGTTTATGTTGGGCATAGAGGGAGCCCTGGATACATTTTCTTGCTTCCCATGCTGTCATGGGGACAGTGCCATGTGTTCCAAACCTGTTTCATTTTGCCTCTGAAGATTCTCCCCTTGCGCTCAGGCTGGGGCCACAGGGTCACCTTTTGGCTAATGGAATATGAGTGAGAAGCAGTAGATGTGGCTTGACTGTAAAAATTTGTCCTGACGGATTTCTCTGTGCTTTCTTTTTCTCCACCAGCCTCAGGAGCCGGGTGTTGAAGGTGGGGAAGTCCTAGCCTGGAAGGGGCATTGATCGCTGAGTGACAGCAGGGGGCAGAGCAGGAGTCTCCCTCCCACGCCTCTGCCCTGCGCTCCACATTGTGACTTTAGCGATCAACCCATTGCGATTAAGTAAGGCTCTGAAATGTGGGGGTCTGAAATACCAGCTGGTTTTCCTTATTCACTGTAATGTATACGCCAACCAGTAGCGACCGGGGAGCTCTCAGTCTCTACTTGGACTTTCAGATTACATTGTCAGGCACACATTCTCAAGTATGTGGTTTGATATTTCCCTCAATATATCACTGAAAGTTCTTTGGATGCACACGATAAGAAAAAACATCTGGGTATCTTTTAAGCAAAAGGGACTTTATTGGGAAACTGGTAGAAAGAAGGTTCTGCCAGAGAGCAGGCTTGGGGCATCAGGAGTCAGGCAGCTCCCGAGGACCTTGACAGCAGCACAGCTCAGGGCTTAGGGACAGGGGTCAGGCTGTCTAGGTTAGTCTCTCGACTCTACCACACGCCAGCGATTGGGCCAGGGAAGTCCATTTAATAGTTTTCTGCTTCAGTTTCTTCATCTGTAAAATGGAGAACATATTCCTTAGCTCAGCACTGTTTGAGGTTGAAAAGAGTTCACATGTGAAAAGCACTTGTACTTGGTGAACTTGCGCTCTTAATCTGGGTACCACGGCTGGGATGAAAGACCATCAATCGCTTCACTGTTGCTTGAGATTAAAGTTCCAAGAGGGAGTCTAGTCAGCCGCATCCTCTCTTGCGTGGCTGCATCCTTCATGCAAATTAAGAAAGGGATGCAGAAGGCGCCTCCGGGCGTCTCTGCGCCTGAGCAGGTGCCGAGATCATCCACTCTGACAAGCCTGGGCAGAGGGAAATGAGGTGCTGTGAGGGAGGACAGAGTCTGAGAAGGAAAGAGGGACATGTTTCCATTCCAGCCTCATCATTTTCTTTCACAGATAAATACATTATCTTACATTCTTATCACCTTGTTTTCATTCTCTGAATTGCAACCTGTTGCCAAAAGTTGAAGTGAGAGTATCGAGACGGCTCAGCCCCTGGCTTTCGCTGCCCAAGCACTTGCTCTGTCACGGTGCATGTTTGCAATTGTGCGATGCTCACCCTCCCACCTGCCCCAAGCCGCGGTTGTGTAGCAGCATAATTCAGCTTGGCGGTATTTATTTACCTTTCTGGAAGAAGGAGGTGTGTTCTTATGAATTCCAGGTTGCAATAAAAGCAGCAGTGGAAGAAGTGACTGCTGCCTCAGAGAAGGACATGATGAAAGAAAATGCCAAATGGCTGGACTCACCCAACTGGAAAAAACACATAAAGTTTATATAAAGATTTGCTGCCATTCAGCTCCATAGAAATATTTAGTAATCTCTATCGTGATTTCCCCTTTCACTTATGGGCTATTCCTAAGGATATATTTTTATTATTTTCCACCTGTATGGTGTGTCTAGCTACCTTCTTGCTTGTCAACTTCTAATTTTGTTGCATTACGATCAGAAAAATGTCTGGATGATGTCAGTTGTACAGTGGATTTTATGCTGGATTTTGTTGAGCATTCCTTACAGCCTAATACATCATCAGCTTTTTGCAAATGGGCCCTGTATGCTTCGAAGGAATGTGGGTCATCTGTTTTTTAGAGAAAAAAGTTTTATTTTTAAATGTATGATCAAGGTTTGCAGGATAATTGGAATCCAGCCTCTTTTTTCCTGTTAGATCTCTTAAATCCTTAGGATAATTAGGGACAAATAAACCCTGAAATCTCTGTGTTTGCATTCTACACCACAGTCTTGTGCAGAAAAGGGGCTTTTCCTCGGGGGCCCTTGTCCAACAGCGATTCAGAGATCTTGGAGTTTTTTTCCATCTTGGAATTCTGCCATCTCTGAGTTTTTCACTTGTAGCCCTGTGGCTGGGAAGGAGAAGTCATGGAGAGCTCACACTTGCTTCTGATCGCCCTGGACAGAAGTCATGTTTCTTACATTCCTCTTGGTGGAAACACAGTCACAGCACCCCAATCTAACTTCAAGGGAGGATGGGAAATGGGTCTTTCTGCAGGTCCTGGAAGAGAGACGGTGCCATGCTCGTCTCCGGCACGGTGAGAACGTGCTGCCCAGTTTTTATTCTTACTGGAGATTTGTCTGCCCTTCCCTGTAACTGCCTCAGTTTTTTCTTAGGTAGTTTCAGGTGGTGGTGTTTGGTTTATTTGACTTGGCAATTATTTCATCTTTTTTTGGCCAGTAGTCAAGACTCCTATCAGTGTGAATGAAAGTGTCTTTTTTTTTTTTTTTTAATTTCAGTTTAGTGTGAGGGTACAAACAAATCATAATATTTGAATTTGCTAGGTAAACCCCTTCTTGTAGTTCTGCATCCAGAGTTGTGTCATACACCCCTAGATTGTGCCAATTCAGGGGGAGCACCTCCACTCTCCCTCATCCTCCCCCCAACTTGAATTGAAATGAATTTTTTTTTTTTTTAGAGAGACAGAGCCTCAAGCTGCCACCCTGGATAGAGTGCTGTGGCATCACAGCTCACAGCAACCTCAATTTCTGGGCTCAAGCGAGTCTCCTGCCTCTGCTTCCCAAGTAGTTGGGACTATAGGCTGGCTATTTTTTGGTTGTAGCTGTCATTGTTGTTTGGTGGGCCCAGGCTGGATTCGAACCCACCAGCTCAGGTGTGTGTGGCACCATAGCTGCTTGAGCCACAGGCGCCGAGCCTGAAATGAATTTTTCTCCTGTGTGAACATGTATTAGATCATCTATCGGCTTCATATTAGTACTGTATACATTGGATAATTGCTTTCCCATTCTTTTTTTTGTTTGTTTATGTAGAGACAGAGTTTCATTTTATCACCCTTGGTAGAGTGCTGTGGCATCACAGCTCACAGGAACCTCCAACTCCTGGGTTCAGGCGATTCTTTCGCCTCAGCCTCCCAAGTAGCTGGGACTACCGGTGCCTGCCACAACGCCTGGCTATTGCTTTCCCATCCTTGTGATACTTCACTAAGAAGAATGTCTTTTGTTCCACTTGGGTTAATACAGAAGATGTGAAGTCACCATCTTTTTTATGGCTGAATAGTATTCCATGGTATGCATATTCTACAGTTTGTTAATCCATTCTTGATTTGATGGCTAAGGTTGTTTCCACATCTTAGCCATTGTACACTGAGCTTCGATAAACAATGTAGTGAATATGTCCTTATGACAAAATGATTATTTTTCTTCTGGGTAAATGCCTAGTAGTGGGATTGTAGGGTCAAATGGGAGATCTAATTTGAGTTCTTTGAGGATTCTCCACACTCCTTTCCAAAGAAGCTGTATTAGTTTGCTGTCCCACCAACCGTGTAGAAGTGTTCCCCTCTCTGCACATCTGTGCCAGCATCAGCAGCTGTGGGATTTTGTGATGTGGGCTAATCTTACCGGGGATTAGGTGATATCTCAGGGTGGTTTTGATTTGCATTTCTCTGATGATTAGGGAGGGTGAGTATTTTTTCATGTTTGTTAGCCATTCACCTGTCTTCCTCAGAGAAGGTACTGTTCATGTTGTGTTTTATAGGCAGATGAAGTCAGGGGAGGTGAATACTTTCAAGGGCCTGGCTACTCTTCCATTTTACAGACAAGAACAACTGAGTCCTAGGGAAGGCAGTCAGGGGTCTCACTAAGTTGTGGCAGGACTGTGCCTTCCCTTTGCGGTGTTCTCCCTCTGTCCTCTCTCTACTCATTCATTTGCTCTCTGCAAACCCTCCAGTGCTAAGCACAGAAAGATAGTGATTAATCTGAGCTTCTCAAGAAAGTCCTTTCCTGATAGGCATTGAGAACAAAAACTCTCAGAGGATTAAAAAAAAAAAAAATTCAAGTAGTAGCACTTCTATGAACAGCTCCCAAATTAGTCCCTTAGTTTTATGTTTCCTTTCTTTTTTTTCATAAACACAGTTGCAGGAAATCCACGTAACCTGAGATGAAGCACACAGTAGAGAAAGTTTCTCTCTGTAGTGTTATCTATTACTCTAATGAGCACGGAGAAAGGGGGCGGGGATGTACTCTCTCTGGGTATTATTACCTCTACTGTAGAGTTGACATACACAAGCTCATTATTGTGTTATGTTTTATTCAACAAAATAACTTTAATGTTGTAGCTTAAATTGAATTCGCTAAAACATCTTTATCTCCAGCATAATGTGCCTCAAGTGTCTTCTTGGTGTCTGCATTTTCTCCAGAATTATAGCGCTGAAGCTGTGGAAATGGCGAAATTATATGTAATCTGCAAAACAGTGTGGCTATGACGGGGCAATTGGCCTTCCACGTAATTAAAGGAAGATTTCCTCATCTGAGCTATTCCTTCAGAGACCCGAGGGCTATCGTGGTGCAAATCGTCCACTTCGGAGAACCTTTATTTCCTGCAGCCTATGGAAATCTGATTATGCAAACAGATTTGCTTATTCAGTAACATTAATTGCTCCTCACTGTTAAAAAATAAGCAAGGTAACTGACCTGTAATCTGTTTCCTCTGTGACCGAGTGCCATTTTTGTTTTGATGGCTGGGAACCTTTTGACTTGTTTGCAGCTGTTGTGAAGATATAGCGAAAGTAATCTCAAAAAACCAACAACCTGTGTATTCCCAGCCTATTAATCAATAAAAATCACGTTGACTGGATTAGGGTCTTGCACCTGGCGGAAAGGCTCTTCCAGACAATGAAATTAGATTTTTACACTTGATAGATATCCCCTTGAGTCAGATCACAGCCTTGTTTATAGACACTTGCTGAAAATTGCTGAAGAATTGCTCCAGGGTCTGTGTAATAGCTGAACTCCTGTTTTTAAGTTTTTTTTTTTTTTAAAGCAGCATTAAATGTTTTAATTGAGACCTTCCCAGAAGGTATTTTATTTTGAATGTGATCTTTATATATGGCCCTGCAGAACTTAAGCAGAGGAAACGTCCGGCAAGTGTTTTATTGAAAGACGTCTCATGGTTGGTTTTCATCGAGAGTCTCTTTCCTTTTTCTGTCCTGCGTGTTCTATTCTCATTTCTCTGCATCTTCTTCAGGGAAGAGTCATCTATTCCCAAGGTCCTTAACTCTTTATTTCCACTCCAGAACCCTGTGTGTCTCTCCAGGCTGATGTACCCAACTGCCCACTGGCAGCACCACTTGGATGCCCGTCTTGGACAGATCTCAGCTCACCTTTCCTCTCCCGCCTGGAGCACCAGGTCAGACTCACGTCACCACTCACCAAGCTTCCAAAAATTTGGGTGTCATCCTGCTTTCCTAGCCCTTCCTCAGTCACATTAGATTCCCCTCCCTTCTCTACCCACACCGCCACAGTCTTGGTGCCACCTTCCTGCCATGCTGCCTCACCAGGTGGGTTGTCACCCTTCCTTACTGGTTTCCTCACCTCCTGTTTCTCCTCCACCCAGACCTGTCCTTTTCATGGCCCAAAGCAGATCGTGAGCCCCTGCCTAAAGACAGCCGCCGGCTCCCTCCGTCTCCAGGACTCTCCTCCAGATCCCTCGCTTCTTACCATTACGTCAGTGTCTTTCAGCCCTGAAACACGTTCTCTTCTCTCCCCTGGGAACAATCCTCCACCCCCTCCTCATTCACCCGGCCACTCCTGTCATTTTCTAATCTCTAACCTTCGTCTTAGAGATCCTCTGACGGGGAAAGCATTTCTGAGCCCGTGCTATGGACTGGGTGTTTCTGTCTGAGCCCCCTCCGCCCATGTATACCCTTAGCTTAGTTCTTACCGCTCTGTGCTGGAACATTTTTTCCTCCTGTTAACTTGCTTTATTGAGTGAACAGCCAAGTGAAGCGAGGACCCGTGGGTGTCCCCCACTGTGCTCAGCACCTGACACTTGACTTGATGCCCTGAGGTCTGCTCCAGGGCTGTGTGTGCATGGCCAGACATTGTGAACGTCCTTTCTAGCACCTTCTGAGGTTGCTTGGAGAAAATGCAGTGGGTACTTCCCTAAGGATAACACAGTGGGTTAGCTTAAGCCTGGGGTTCCTAACCTTCAGACTATGTTGGAAACCTCCCGGAAGCTGCTACAAATGCAGGCTCCTAGAGCCCAGGCTAAAAGTCAGTCATTTGCTCCATTTTCAAAATATGTCCAGATCCTCGTCTCCAGTCCCAGCTAGGTCTGAGCCACTGTGGACTCCTGCCTGGGGGACCTTCCAGAGGGTTTCCTAGATTCTTTCCTCTTTTCTGCCCTCCACAGAGTAGCCAGCTGGTCTGTCTATTTATTATGTTTTGAGATAGAGCCTCACCCTATTCCCCTGGGTAGAGTGCCATGGCATCATAACAGCTCACGGCAATCTCAGACTCTTGGGCTCAAGTGATTCTCTTGCCTCAGCCTCTTGAGTAGCTGGGACTACAGGTGCCTGTCACAACACCCAGCTATTTTTTTTTTTTAGAGACAGGGTCTCGCTCTATCTCAGGTTGGTCTTGAACTTGTGAGCTTAGGCGATCTGCCCACCTTGGCCTCCCAGAGTGCTGAGATTACAGGTGTGAGCCACCATGCCTGGCCTAATTTTTCTATTTTTAGTAGAGATCGGGTCTTGTTCTTGCTTAGACTGGTCTCAAATTCCTGAGCTCAAGCGAACTGCAGCCTCCCAGAGTGGTAGGATTACAGGTGTGAGGGACAGGTGTGAGTCCTTTTAAAACAGAGGTCCGGTCATGTCAGTGACCCTGACATGAGACCCTGCCGTGACTCATATCTCACATCTCAATCAGAACTGAAGCCGGAGTCCCGACTGTAAGTGACGTGACCCAGCCTGCAATAGCCTCCTGCCAGGTCCCATCTCCTACCACTCTCTGCCTGTTGTGACAGGCACCTGTAGTCCCAGCTACTCAAGAGGCTGAGGCAAGAGAATCACTTGAACCCAAGAGTCTGAGATTGCTGTGAGCTATGGTGCCATGGCACACTACCCAGGGGAATAGAGTGAGGCTCTATCTCAAAAAAGAAAGAAATAAACTCCTTCCTTCTCCAGCCGCAGTGGATCTTCCCTGTTCCATGTTCATGTTGGACCTGCTTCAGTCCCAGGGCCTTTGCACATGCTGTTCCCTCTGCCTGGAACATTGTTACCCCAGACATGGCTGCATCTTTCCTTTTAAGCTCTCTGCTTAAAAGTTACCTTGTGCGAGCTCTTCTCTGTCTTCCTTCACAAGACCCACAGCCCTCCCACCCCTCCTGGGTCCCTCTTGGCTTTGTTTTCTCCTTCACTTTCATCTCTAACAAACATTTAAAGTCTTTATCTAGTCTACTTTCTGCTCCTCTCACTAGAATGCCAGCTCTATGAGTGCAGAATTTTTGTCTGTTTTGTTCTTTACTATTAGCTCCAGCACCCAGAGTGTCTCAAATACTTGTCCAGGAAGCGGGGAAACCCTGGAATCTAGATTCTTATATCACGGCAAAAACACGCACAACATACAACTTATCATCAAAACCATCAGAAAGCATAAAATTCGGTGTCATTAACTTCAGTCTTGCACAACTGTCATCACTATTTAGTTTCAGATCTTTCAGATCTTCATCACTCCCCAAAGAAACCCTGCACGCTTTACAGAGCCACTCCCCGTAATCCTCCCAGGCGACCCCTAATTTACTACCTGTCTCTGGATATTTCACAGACAGAGACTCACACAGCCTGCCACCTGGGTACCTTGCCTCCCTCGCTCGGCACGATGTTGCCGAGGTTCGTTCATGGATGGGAACCTGCATTTGTAAGAAGCTTCTCTTCCAGAGGCTTTGATTCAGAGCACCTCCTCCCTCCTTCCACCCTTCTCTCTCTCTGCCTTCCAGGTGCCCTGGGGACAAGACCACTCGCTGCCTTGGGCATCCCTCTGACTCCTTTTGCTTTCACGCTGTGCGGGTTGTCAAGTTGTACTTTGATCTGGATTCTCGGGCTCCTTTGCCAGCAGCCTCTCACAGACAGGAGGTGGCCGCTGCCCAGGCTCCTCTCCCTCAGCTGTTTTGGTTCTCTGTGGCTGTCAACCTGTCCTTTCTCAGCCCTAAGCAGTGGTGGCTTCTCTCCGCCTCCCACTTGATTTTAAGCACAGGGTTGGGGTGAGGGGGAAGAATGATTTTGAGTCCACCACTCACTACCCAGGTGGGCTTCAGTGAGTTGCTAAATCTGTCTGAGATCTGTTTCTGCTTCCACTAAGTGGGAACAGCAAAAGTGCCCACCTCATAGGGCTTCTGGAGAACCAGCTTCCAAGTCCTTAACGACCGAAGCAGATTACAATAAGGATGTAACCCACAGCTGGGGAAACAATTTCATCCTCACACTTGGATTCGAAGATGTTCCACTGAAATCTACCTGGGAACCTGTTTTTAAGTGGGAGACTTTCGGGAGGAGCTGGTGACCATTTAGGCAGCAGAGATGCTTAAAATGTCACACGAGAATGGTGGTTGATAAATGGCACCTCAGAGCACAGATTAGCATGGAAAGGGAAACTTGGCCCTTGGGGAAAATGGGCCGCGGGACGGTAGCCACCTCAGAACATAGGGCTTTTCCTGAGAGCTCTCGCGCGGATGCAAACAGCCAGACGGCTTTGCTTTCTGAGCCTGAACGAACTGTGTTTCTCCCTGCACATTGGCACTCTGCAGCAAATGTTTATTCCTGTTGCATTGATTAAAAGTGCTTACCGAAGGGGTTTGAGGGAAGCGGTGACAGTGTGAGTTATGGCTCTGTCGGCTGCTAGTGAACCGGCCACTCTGCTCTGCTGTGCAAGGGTGTTCTATAAAGTGGCCCAGCCCACCAGGAAGGACTGGGTGTAAATGTTGCTGCCACAAGGTCTTGTAGCCAGGTTCCAGCCATATTTGCAAAGCCCTCACACTGGGGCCCTCATTCAGATTTAGAAATAAGCTTGCCTTTCTCCCTTTCTGCTGACCACCTTCTGCCTCTTTTCCCCAGGTCCCTTTCCAGAAATGCTTTCAGACCTGAAGTTGCCCAATTCTCTTCCTTTGTCTCTTCCAGCAACTGGCTCCCAGCAGGGTATAGGAGGAAATCCATGTTAAAACCGATTTACAAAACTATTTGGAGAACTCCGCCCCCCCCTTCCCAGCTGAGGTGTTTGCATTTTTAAATTGGTTACTAGTTATCTCAAATGGGTTTCTAATTAGTAGAGCTTCAGGCTTCCTAAGGCAACAAAGTGAAAATATGCAAATCTTGTGGGGGAAGACTCCTTCCCCCTTAGCCCACCAGCCAGTGGCTTTTACTTTTTTCCAGCTTCTTTTCTTTGAATCCAGTGATCCTAAACTCTCAGTGGGGTCCCTGGGTGGGGGGTTGTTAGGGGTGATTATTTTTAAGTTGGGTTTTAAGTTAGGACAGCCTGGTGAGGTCATGTAATATACCGTTTGCTGTGGCAGGTTGGGTTCTCTGAGATGGCCAACAGTATCATCTCCCATCCTGTGCATTCTTCTAGAAGCTTGTCAATACACACCCATGGACAGGTGGAGTAAAAGTCCCTTCCTCCTGAATCTGAGCAAGCTTGAGATTGTTTCAACAAGTCCAATGTAGCGGTTCTATAAGACTGGGGAGGCTAACTGAGAAAAGGCTATGACTCTTCCTCCTGGTTCTCTTTAGATGCGCCCACTCTGAACCCAGCCACCATGCTGTGAGGAAGCCCAAGTGGCCTGTTGGCAACACCCATATGGAGAGGCAGGAAAGCCTCTGGCCCTCGGCCTTGGCTGAGCTCTCAGCGGACATTCTTAACAACTCTTCCAGCTGCATGAAAGACTCATTTTGAGAGAGGCTCCTCTTGACTCGAGGTAAGACACCACCCCGGTGATGATCTGAAGGCAAGAAAGGAACCCTTCTTGTTGAACCCTGCCAAGAGTGCAGATTTGTTAGCAAAATGAATGATGTATTTTTTAAGCCACCACATTTTGGGGTGGTTTGATGTGCAGCAATAGACAACCAGAAACTGTACTTTGTGTAAACCTCCATGGAGCAATTAAGAGGACTCTGGAGTCAGATAGAATGTTTGGGTTCAAGCCCCTCTTTTCCTTGCATAATTTAGGTGACCCGTGGCAAATTCCTGAGAGTTCTTGTTTCTTAGATCCTACCTGTAAGATAGAGATGATGATAATAGTTTCTATTTCAGGGTGCCGGGAGGATATACATAATTTGGATGGACGATTCTATCCAATGTATGTGAATTCCTCTACAAATATTTATGAAATGCCAATTAGATGCCAGGCCACCATAGGCCCTGGGGGGAGAGTAGTGAGCAAAATAGCCCTGGGCCCTCCCTCCCTGAGCTTATGGTCTAATGGGGCACACGGACCTGCAACAAATAAAAACAAGTCAATATATGACGACCAATTATGATAACTTTCTGATGAACTGACATTTGGGCTGAGAACTGAGTGAGGGGTGGGCTTTAGCCGGGTGGAAAATGTATGCAAAGGCCCTGAGTAAGGAAAAAGGGAACTTGGGTCCCAAATCTGGACGTCTCTTAATACATTGTTCTATTGTATCTTTTCTCAAGCATCTGTAAGTGCTTCTTCCTGGCAAGCATCTAAACGATTCCTGGTTTCTTTTTATAGAATTGCACCAATGATCATTGTCTGAGATACCTTGGGAATACTGGCTCTGAAAACAAAGTGCAACAAACACAAGGTGTGTATTGGTTAGGATTTTTGGCTGCAAGCAAGAGCAACCCTTTATAGGCAGCAAGAACGGAGGTCACTGGAAGGTTCTTGGGGGCTCACAGATTCCATTGGCAGCTGCAGGACTGGACTTGAGGAATGGGCAAAAAGGTGGAGGGCTGGAACCAGCCCCTTGAAGCTACTCATTGAGATGGAAATGACCCCTGTCTTTGCAATAGTCTTTCAAGGGTCAAGGCCTTGGCAGCAAGAATCTGATTGGCCAGGTCTTGTGTGACCTACTATGGTCCCAGGAAGATCTAGTCTCTTTGGTTTCATGGATATTTGGGGGAGAGGAGGCAGTGAGGAATGGTCTTTGGGATTTCACCCCCTGCGAAGGATTTCTCAAAGACAGATCAGGATGCTAACAGGGGTTTCAGCCATAACCTGACAAGTGGCACCCCCACATCCTTCTTGGAATGGTTCTCATGGAGAATGAGAGTGTGGCTATGTTCCCTGGTCACACTGGCTTCCTGGAGATAGGCAGTGACTCCAGAATTTGCTTCTGGTTTGTTCTCCATCTTCTCCTGATGGGAGGCTCCATTGGGGTCTGAGATCTCTGGCTGACTGGGCTGGGGGTGCCAGGCTCATTCCCAGGCAGTGGCGCTCGGTGAAGATGTTCTCACATGACATCAGCACTTTGGACTCCATCCTAATTCACTTGTGGCTTTTATAGCCTTGGCTTTCAGACATGAGTGTCTGGCATTTGTCATTTACGGGACATGGTACAGCCTCAGGGCTGGCCTTCCTGCACTTTCGTTTTACTGGAAGTCAACCAAAGTGCTTTCTCTGTTGTGCCCAGCACGCGGACCTTGGCTCTGGACTTGAGGTGGACAGCTGAAACCCTCTGTCAGTATGTCAGTGGGTTTGGCCAGGAGGCATTCTAGGCCTCCCTGGGGAAGGCTGATGGGAGAAAAGCAGGGAGACTGGACAGGAGTGGGGTTGGGGAATAAAGTTAGCTTTGACAGAGAGAATGGCAAGTTCCAGCATTCTTAGTTACAGGGTGCAGAGTGATGTGGGCACTTTGGGCAGGTGATGTCTGAAGTGGTTCTGTCAGGAGTGGAACCAGCAGATACTGTTCAGAGAAAGTGCTGATCCATGATCTAACTTTAGTGCTCTGAGAACTGAGGAAAATTTTCCATCAGTGTCTGAAGGTATGGGTGTGGATCAGAAGGGCCACACCCTGGAGTCTGGGCTGACACCTGGGGGAAACTGGGATCATCTGGGCAGAGGAGCAATCTCATCGTCACGGCTTTGGAGTCAGAAAGGACTTGTTTGGAATCCTGGCTGTGCCATTAACTTGGTGTAAGTGACTTAATGTCTCTGAATATTAGTCTTATCTATAACACAGAGATAAAAATAGAATCCATATTTCATAGTGTTATTGCAAACATGAAATGCTAGGATGTTTGTTAAGCTGTCAGCACAGTTTCTGGCACCTAGAAAAAGCTATAAACCTGATAGCTATGGTTAAGACAGGGGAAGCTATGGTTCAGGGGCTCCTGGGCTTATCCTATGGCAGTGAGGCGGCATCTAGGAGTCCCAGCTGGTACACCTGAGCTTCCTTGCCGCCCAAAGATCGATATTTCCAATGCTTAGCCCGAGGCTGCACACTCCCTCTAAAATAGCTGCAGTGAAAATCTCGTCTTCATGGACAGTTCCTATTCTTCCCTTCCCCATTCTTCTTTGAGACTCCCTCCTCTGGGATCCTCAGACCCTTTCCCTCTCGACACCCATCTTGTCTTCCTGCCTCCCAGGAGGCTGCTCCTCTTCCCATTGGCTAATGGTAGCCCACGACGCCCAACCCTGGGCAGTCTGAGAGGGGTGATCAGGTGTTCCCAGTTGCCTGGGTAGTTGTTGGCATGGAGATAGGAGGGATGGGGGCAGAGTCTTCTCCAGTGCCTCCAGTTGAGGAGGACAGAGAGACAGGACCAACAACCTTTGTTCTTGGCTGGTAAGATTCTTGGTCTTTCAGATTACAGACTGTCCTCTGGAAAGTCTGGTTCTTAAGCAGAGGTAAGTTAGAGGAGAGAAAGGAGGTCTTCCCAGCTACATTGGGTATAGAAGATCAGTTCAATTTTGTGAACATGACCTTCCGTCAAGACCAGTGTGATGACATCTCATCTTCACCTCTTCATGGGGTGTTCTTCCAGGGTTCTGAATCTAAACTCACCAGGAAAAGGGATAGCAGCTCGCTCAAACCTATTCTCTCTCTTCCTCTCATCTCTCTGTCTTGGTGTATTCCCCAGCTTTTGTACATGGGGAAGGCCTTGGCAGAATTCTCTTGGCCATTGGTGCTCATGGCTTTGTTGGCAGGAAGAAAATTGACTCCTCTTTCCCAGCTTCAGTTTGAAACGCCCCAGGAAAGATTTGTAATTGGTGCTCTTGGGTTACTTTTCTATCCTTTTCTACCCCTAGGCCAGGGATTTGAGGTACTATGATAGACCCTTTGGTCCTAGGGGTAAGGTTGGGTTTACCTATTCTCAGAAGAAGCAGGAGAATGGGGGGCACCAAGGAGGAATCACCGTGAACTGAGCTCACACAATGGGCAATTCTTACAGAGCTATTTCCAATGCATGGTTTTCTTAGCCACTACAACTCTCCTTTGGAATAACCCAGGGCACAAATACATTCATCAATAAAATGTATGGCTTTATTATGGCAGAAATGAGTGTGAAGTTAAAATGAAAAAAACCCCACAGTTACCAGGAGCCAGGAAATAACCAATAAATCAATTCTGCCTTGTTGGTTTTGATTATTTGTAGTTTTGAAGGTGTGAGCGAAGATGAGATTAGGGTGAGGATGGGTTCACAGACTGTCAGCCTAGAGAAAATTTGAGAGTTGAAACCTAGTACTTCAAATCACTATGGGGATATCTGTAAAAACCTCAAATATGGGACAGATATGGGCTACATGGCTGTATGAGCAAGTGATCCCAGGACCCCGGAAGATTAGTACAATAAGTGGGGGCCTGTGTTGGTCAGCGTTCTCCAGAGAGACAGAACAGTGGTGTGTATATAAGTATTCAAGAGGGGAACTTGCTGGGGAAATTGGCACATGTGATTATGAAGGCTGAGAAGTCCCATGACAAGCTGCCGGTAAGCTGGAGACCCTGAGATGATGGTAGCCTGGCTTAGTCCAAATCTGAAGGAAGCCCATGATGTAACTTGAGCTTCCTTCCAGATTTGGACCGAGCCAGGGGTCATAGCCAGAGGTCTAAGAGCCTGGAGACAACTGGTATAATTCCTGGAGTCCCACAAGCTGGAGAGACTGGAGTTCTGATGTCCAAGGACAGGACAAGGGGCTCTGATACCCCAGCTCCAGAAGGCAGATGAAGACACAATGACCTTTTCTCTGATTTTATTCTTTCAGTGCCCCTGGCTCATTGGATGGTCCCCCCACATTGAAGGTGCATCTTCCCTCTTTAGTTCACTCTGACTCACACGCTAATCTCCTCTGGAAATGATTTTACAGACACACCCCCAAATAATGCTTTCTCCACGTCTTCCTTAGCCCAGTTGGCACTGAAAACTGTGGATACCTAAAATTAGCCATTACAAGGTAGTGGCTATGCTTGTGGTCCCCAACCCCCAGATCATGGACAGGCACTATTCTGTGGTCTGTTAGGAACCAGGCTGCACAGGAGAAGGTGAGTGGCAGGTGAGTGAGGGATGCTTCATCCCTATTTACAGCTGCTCCTCAACACTCACATCACCACTTGAACTTTGCCTCTTGTCAGATAAGTGGCGTTAGATTCTTACAGGAGGGTGAACCCTACAGTAAACTGCACATTGAGGGATCTAATTTGTGTGATCCTTGAGAGAATCTAATGCATAATGATCTGAAGTGGAGATGTGATGTTCTTGAATCATCCTGAAATCATTCCCTCCTCCTCTGGTCCATGAAAAATTTGTCTTCCGTGAAACCAGTCCCTGGTGCCAAAAAGGTTGGGGACTCTGTTCCATGGGATGCCCCAAGTTATAAGTACATTTAAAATATTATATTTGAGGTCCTCATGTACATATTCCTTTGTAAATGTTTCTTTTCTTATCTGGACAATGCTATATTGCTCCAGAGGGTGGCCCACATGGCTTTTATCTTAATAATATACAAGGAGGGCAGTGCTTTCAGAGGGGTGAGGTAACTTGACTACATAGGCAGTGTCACATTTTTAATTAACTATTGATTTGTAGGATTTGTGTATTGAGGTTAATCAGGTACAGCAAGAAGAGATAACTTTACTTGGCTTCCTTTAAGCTCAAGTATATAAATCTAATGTGGGCTGATTGTATATTAGAAACAGAAATTTTTTTTTTGGTCTGGAAGTAATCAATGCTGCCTCAAAGCTGAGCATAACAAGCACAATTTAACCTTCTTCTGTTTGTGAGAATCTGTGTTTTACTTTCTTTTTAGGTTATGGAGCAAAGGGGACATATTTCTCTTTTTTTGAAAAACCTCACTGTATATTGTGAGCAACAGCCCTCACTGTGGAGGGTACAATGCAGTATTTTCCCAACAAGGAGTCACCTTGCATTCCCAGAGATAGAGCAAACTGAAATGCAAGGATTTGTCAGGGAAGAAATATTATTGAGCTTCCTATTAACTCAGGAGTACTTTCAGGTTAAATCTGAAGATCTAGTGACAAGGCTGAGAAAAATACACCAGGTGAGATTTCTTGCTGAAAGATTACTGTTTTCTGGTGCCAGATGCATAAAGCCATGATTGCATTTGTCATGAGTGTGGCATCCAAGTCTGAATTTTAACTACATGGTTCTTTATTGTCAGTCTTCCAAGGTATCCTGGACTTTATATCTTTCCTAAATCAAAACAAACAAACAAACAAACAAATAAACAAACAGGCTTCTCCTGTAGCTGCAGTTTTGGAATTTGGGAATGACTGTAGCTCTTCATGCCTGGGCAAAGAAAAGCTAAGGAGAGAACAGGAACAGCATCAAAGTGTGTTTTTTTTCCTTGCTACTCCCATAGAAGTTTTGGGGCCCTATATTGTCAGTCTTTGTAAACTTCTTACATTTCTTTGCAACTTCCTGTGTTTTTCAGATTCTGCTTGTTGACCACTAGGTACAGACAGCAGGTTGGCACTTCTTCCTTTGGCAAAGCACTGTCTCCTACTTTCAGAATAATCTTGTTTGGTTCATGTAGTTTGGTCACATGACTCGAGGGTGGTCCAATCAGAAGGCTCATTCCTTCTGGCCACACTGATTGGTTTGGGAATGGGCATGTCATAAGAATGGACCAATCATTGTTTTTCATAAGTCATTTTTTAGAGGTTTGGGGGAAGATACAAGTTTTCTTAAGCTGGCATTGACAGCTGTGTAAAACACAGGTTTGGGGCTGTGAACTGCCATTTTGTATCTGCCTGGATAAAGCTTGTCTGGTAATAAAACAAAGCAAAGCTGAAGGATAAAAGAACAGACAGGCACAGAGCCCTGCTGGCATTGTTTGAACCTAGATTCAGCTAAGCCTAAAGCTAGAACTATCCTTTAACACATCATGGGTACTTATGTCAACAGCATTTTAATGTAAGGTAGTTTGAATTCTGTTTCTGTTATTTGTAAGTCAAATATTTATAATGAATATATTGGTTAAAGTCTAGAAAGTTCTAAATGTATTGTATTACTCAATTTAGAGAAAGATGGTGGTCTCAACACATAAAGTAAAAACATGGCACTGTATTATTTTCATTAAAATAAAAATATCCAATAGCTACATTTAGAACATTTCTCACAAAAACTAAGAGAGTAGTGAAAGGGATATGGTGAAAATATTACAAAGACCTATCTTATTGAGGAGGGAGCGAGGCAAGCAGAGGAGTAATGGGAGCATTTTTGTGAGGGCAGTAGTTGACATCTTGTTTCCATAGAATGATAGAGAAAAGTTGATGAACACTTGGAAAGGGAAAGTTAATTTCCAGATGGAACAAGAGCAATTACAAATTTGCCCAACCAGGGAAAAATAAAAAAATAGGAAATAAAGGAAAATAAATAACAAATATGAAGTAGTATCAAAAGATCAAAATCAAGAGTATCACACTAAATATAAATGTATTATACTTTTTTCATTAAAAGACAATGACTGTCAGTTGGGGATAAAAACCCAAACTCTAGTTTTTGTTTTTGTATCAGTTAAATAATGCTGCATAACAAACCACCCCAAAACTCAATGGCTTGAAACAGTAAGTATTTATTTTTGTTCATAACTCTTCTAGTTGACTTAATGGATTCTTTGACCTTGTTTGGGCTCACTGATAAATCTCTGGTCAGCTGTGGGTTGGGTCGGTAGCTCTGCTTATCTTGACTGTATTCTATCTTATTTTGGAGATTGGTTGGTTGTAGCCTGGTCTAGAATGGCCTTGGCTGGGATACCAAGGTTTCTTGCATGTGGACTCTAATTTGCAGATGGATAGTGGGAATCTTCTCATGGCAGTTGCAAGGGATATAATGGAGTCAACACATTAATAATATACAAGGAGGGTAGTGTTTTCAGAGGGGTGACTTGATTACATAGGCAGTGCCACATTTTTATGCTTGTTTATGCTTATCTATGAGGCAGAGGTCTCTTGAGGCCTCTGCTTTTGTTCCTGGAACAGCATCACTTTGGTGCCATCCTATCAATTAAAACAAGTAACAAGGCCAGCCTAAATTCAAGGTGGGGAAATAGATTTAAGACCTTGATGGGAAGAGTAAAAAGTTGTATTGCACAGGGTGTGAATATAGGAAAGAGTGCCGAAGTGGGACTGTTGTTGCAATCACTCTACCACAGTAGTTTACAAAAACCACATTAAAAACAAAGAGATAATGCCAGTCCTCCCATTGAGGGGTGGGATCTGTGTTCTCTCTCCTTGAATGTGGCCATGTGAGTATGGTGGGAATAGCACTTTTTGACTTCTAAGGCTATGTCATAAAAGTCAATATAGCTTCCTCCTTCCTCCTCTCTCTTCTCTTCCTTCATGAAAGGGACACTTGATCTTATGAGGTCAGACAATTAAGTTTATAAACTCATCCTAGGAAAAAATGCTACATACCTCATTACTGAATATCACTACAGTCACCATCAAGGTACTCCCCGTGGGAAGATATGCAGTGACACCAGCACCTAGTCCACCCTTCAAAGCACTTTTTCTAGGATGACTTCAACCTAGGGGTAGATTCTAACCTAGTGGAATCTACCCTCCATGTCATGAGGAAGTCTGAGAAGCCCTTAGAGTGGAGCACATGGAGGGGAACTGAGGCCCATGGCTCACAACTTTGCTGAGCTCCCAGCCAAGAGCTAGCAATAATATACCATCCAAGTGAATGAGCCATCTTGAAAGTAAAATTTCCATTTACCAACAGGTAGTAGAGATGAACTGTCCCACAGAGCCATGCCAAACTACAGATTTGTGAGCCAAAAAATTATGTTGTTATGGTAAGCCACTAAGTTTTGGGGTGGTTCATTGTGCAATGATAAGTTATAGATATGGCATAAAGGAAATACAGGGTGGGCATTAGCAAGAGAAAGGGGAATGTATGCTTGGTGGGCAGTAACACAATGTTCACCGTGATGCTACCTCTTGACTACTGGCTTGGTTATTAACTCCAAAGCCCATGCATTGCTTACACACACTTATCCACTGAATCCTGGATTGAGAGAACTAAATGACATTTCTTGAAATTTAAAAAGAAAGAAATTAGTGCAAACATAAAGGAAGTACTACTCTACCCAGTGGGCAATAAACTAATAGAATCTTGTTAGTGTGAGACGTGAAAGCAATAAACTGGTTTGTGGAAGGCATTGAGTTTGATTGCCCAATATTTATTCCCTCTTCTGACCAGTTAAGCCAGGGGCCATCAAATGTTTCTTGTAAAGGGATAGATATGTTTTAGGCTTTGTGGGCTATATTGTCTCTGGTGCAACTATTGAACTTTGTTGACACACTCGGGTGTTAGGCTGGATTTCCTCTGTAGACGGTAGTTTGTTGACCCCTGACATAGGTCACTAACCTTGTGAATATTATCTGTCTAGCCAATTGAGTTGATTTAGTTATGCTGAAGGGATTTTTATATTTCATGCCTGGGAGAGAGGATATCTTTGCATCCTGCAGATATGAAAATGAAGCATAGAGCCCTAAATGCTGTAACAGCAGTCCTTCCATCAGGACAGGAGCCTCAAGGTGGAATACAGATAGAGGTTGGTAGAGGAGAGTGGTAGAGGAAAGATATGGAGAGAGCCTGGGATCTTGGTGTAATTAAGCACCTGGTGGAGACTGTCCTTCCTCTAGTTGTGTGGGAAAATACATTTCTTTTTTGGATGAGCCAGCTTGAGTCTTGATTTCCTATTATTTTAATTCCAACAAATACAAAGTTCAAAAAGATTTGGGTGAATGAATGGGTCATTCAAACATTGAGGGAACTTATGTAGTTTGGGGGACACAGTCTTAAACCTTGGAGGGCAATGCCATGAAGAGGAGATACACATTCTTCATGCCACTCCAAACCATGACTATATCCAGAGTGGACATTCCTGTTATGTGGAAAATACACTCAGAGTAGAAGCAGGTGAATCTGGGATGCTCTGGCATGAGTGTTGTCATGAGACCACCCTTTGGTCTTTTGACTAAATTTGAAAGTAACTTATAATTGTTACGATTATCCCCAGAATGTCCTTTTAAATTAAATTTTCATCACAGGAGAAAAGAAATTAAGTCAAACAAACAAACAAAAAGAACAAAAGTGAAAGAGATTGTGAAGAGTTATCACATTAAAAAAGGTATAGATTGTCTTCTGCAGAAGAGGCCACCAAGAAAAAGGATAAAGGGGGTGGTGCCTGTGGCTCAAAGGAGTAGGGCGCTGGCCCCATATGCCGGAGGTGGTGGGTTCAAACCCAGCCCACGTCAAAAACCGCAAAAAAAAAAAAAAAGGATAAAGGACATTCATCCTCAAAGAAATCAGAAGATTATGTAAATAGAAATGCTGATGAGGAAGAAAGTGCTTCAGAATCTGAACTTTGGAAGGATCCAAAGATCCTATCTGCTAGAGACAGATAGGTGAAAAATCACAAGAAGACTTTGATGAGTATTTTCAGGATTTGTTCCTGTGAGATGGAAAAGAGCAGTCAACATTTCTTAATATGAAAGTACATTTTGAAACTACACTAAAGTTTTACCTATAAGAATAAAAAATTGGGAGGCGCCTGTGGCTCAGTGAGTGGGGTGCTGGCCCCATATACCGAGGGTGGTGGGTTCAAACCTGGCCTGGCCAAATTACAACAAAAAAAATAGACAGGTGTTGTGGTGGGCGCCTGTGGTCTCAGGTAGTTGGGAGGCTGAGGCAGGAGAATCACTTAAGCTCAAGAGCTGGAGGTTGCTGTGAGCTGTGACACCACAGCACTCTATCAAAGGCGATAAAGTGAGACTCTGTCTCTAAAAAAAAAAAAAAAAAGAAAAGAAAAAAAAATCCATTGATAAAATGTTTTCTCAAGGAAAATCAGAACTGTAGACTTTTGGTCAACTGGCCAACTGATTTAGACTAAAGGTAGAGGGCTAGGACAGGGGACCCTTGGGGTGGGTGGTGGGTGGGTAGCTCTCAGTGCTGGCCCATGCTACTCCCAGGAGGGCCTTTTTTATTGCTAACCCTTGATCCAGTCCATCTCCCTCACCTTTTTTCAGTGGATTTCCATGAATTTTTCTATGTAGGTTAGGAGAATAGTACATTAATTTTTTTGTTTGTGTAAGTGTAAAAATGTACATAACATAAAATTTACCATTTTAGCCATTTTTACGAGTGCAGTTCAGTGGCATTGTTGCGCAACCATCACCACTATCCAGCTCCGGAACTTTGTCATCTTTCCAGACTGAAACTCCTTATCCATTAGACAATAATTCTTCAGTCTCTGGCTTGGCACCTGTAGCACAGTGGTTAGGGCACTGGCCACATACACGGAGGCTGCAGAACCCATCCTGGGGCCAGCTGAACAACAATGACAACTGCCACAGAAAAATAGCCAGGCATTGTGGCGGGTGCCTGTAGTCCCAGCTACTAGGGAGGCTGAGGCAAGAGAATCACTTAAGCCCAAGAGTTGGAGATTGCTGTGGGCTGTGATACCATGGCACTCTACCCAAGGTGACACAGTAAGACTCTGTCTCAAAAAAAAAAAAAAAAAAAATCTTCAGTCTCTCCTCCCCCACCCACCATTCTATTTTCTGTCTGTCTGAATTTGGCTACTCTAGGTACCTTATGTGAGTGAAATCATGCAATATTTGTCCTTTTGTGTCGCCTAAGTTCACGTAGCTTAATGTCTTATAGGACCATCCTTGTGGCAGCTTGAGCCAGAATGCCATTCCTTTTTAAGGTTGAATAATATCCCTGTGTGTGTGCATACCACATTTTTGTTTACATTTTTATCTTTCATTTTATTATTTTGAGAATGGCATATTTTTAATTTCATTTTACATTTTAATTTCAGATTAATATGAGGGCATAGACAAGTAGGTTACATTGTTTGCATTTGTAAAGTCAAGTCCAAGTTGTAGCTGTGTCCTTACCCCTGCATTGTTCCTCCTGGGTAGGAACCTGCCCCCCCGCTCCCCCACTTCTGGAATTTTTTTTTTATAATTTTATTGAATCATAATTGTGTACATTGGTGCAATCATAGGGCACAATGTGCTTCATATACAATCAGAAATATTTTGATTATACTGTTACAGATAGCCTTCATGGCATTTTCTTGATCACTATATAAAGACATTGATACTCTACCTTTAATAAGTTTCACCAGTACCCTGCTAAGATGCACCGTAGGTGTGTTCCCACTAATTGTCCTCCCTTCACTCATCCTCCCCCCTCCCTGCCCCTCTCTTTCCCCTTTCCCTGTATTCTTGTGCTATAGTTGGGTTTTAGCCTTCATATGAAAGCTATAAATTAGATTCATATTAGGGCTGAGTACATTGGATACTTTTTCTTCCATTCTTGAGATACTTTGCTAAGAAGAGTATGTTCCAGCTCCATCCATATAAACACAAAAGAGGTAAAGTCTCCATCTTTCTTTAAGGCTGCATAGTATTCCATGGTATACATGTACCACAATTTATTAATCCATTTGTGGGTTGATGGGCATTTGGGCTTCTTCCACGATTTAGCCACTTCTGGAATTTAATAGAGTTTTTCTCTCCTGTGAGCACTTGTTAATGTACAAGTTTCAAATTAGTATCGAGGATGTGTGATGCTTGATTTTTTTGTTTTTTGTGATACTTAGGTGAGTGTTCTCTAAATCCATCTAAGTTGTAACAAAGGACACAAAATCTCCACCATTTTTACAGCTGAATAGTAATCCATGGCAAACCACATTTTATATACCACAATTTATTAATCCATTCACGTGCTGAAGGGTGTGTCCACATTTTTGCAATTGTAAATTAGGCTGCTATAAACATTTGAGTGCAAATGTTCTTATGGTAAAATGACTTTTTCTCTTTTGGGTAGATGCCTGGTTATGGGATTGCAGGATCAAATGCTGGGTCTACTTTTAGCTCTCTGAGGACTCTCCATACTTTTCCCACAAAGGCTGTACTAGTTTGCAGTCCCACCAACAGTGCAGGAGTGTTCCCTTTCTCCAGGAATGGCAGATTTTTAGAAAAAGTTTTTGCAGATGCTGAGTTCAGGAGAGAGGCGCAATGAGACAGAACAAGCATAGAAAAAAAGAACTAGTGTGTGCTTCCAGGACCTGTTCAAGGTCAGCACTTTCAGATTTTTAAAGTTTTTCCTTAACTGTTACTGGGATTGCTCTAATGCGTCTCTGTGCCAGGACCTTGTCACAGGCAGAGTGGGTAAGAGTGTAAGTTGCCATTTCTTTTCTTTTTTGTTTTTTGCAGTTCGGCGAGGCCATGTTTGAACCCACCACCTTCGGTATATGGGGCCAGCGCCGTACTTGCTGAGCCACAGGTGCAGCCCGTAGGTCACCACATCTTAGCCTGGGACCTTAGGTTCCTGCACCTCAGCTTCTTCATCTATAAAATGTTGACAGTGACTGTGTATGTGCGTGCGTGTGCACATGCGTGCTCGTGTGTGTACATACATGTATTTGTGTATACAGATGTGTTTACTTAGAAGCACAAATGAGTCGTGCTTTATACAACATTCTGCAACTTCTTTCTTTCATAAACAAAATTTCCTGAGGACTCTTCTATGCTGATGCATAAAACTTTGCTCCATTTTTTTTTTTTTTGAGACAGGATGTCACTCTGTTGGTCAGGCTGGACTGTATGCAGTGGTGTCATCATAGCTTCCAGCAGCCTCAAACTCCTAGGCTCAAGGGACCCTTCTGGTAGCTGGGACTACTCAGAAGTCACCATGCCTGGCTGATTTTTCTGTTTATTGTAGAGACAGGGTCTCGTCATGTTGCCCGAGCTGGTCTCAAACTCCTGGCCTCAAGCAATCCTCCTGCCTTGATGTCCCAATGTGCTAGGATTACGGGGCTTGAGGCATCATGCCCAGTCCATCCACCTTTTAGTAGCTCTATATATCTCGCTTTATGTCTATACTGTAAATTCATTTAGCCAGTCTCCCATCGTGGGCATGTATGCTGTTTCCCGTTCTTTGCTTTTCCAAACCATCTTGCAATACAATTTCCTCATACGCCATCCCGGCTCATTCCTGTGATTGTATCTCTAGGTTCCATCCCTAGACGTGAGACTGTTGAGCTGAGGGTATGTGCATTTAGCATGTTGAAAGGTATTACCAAATTAGACGGTTTAATTTGCAAGTGTGTCTTATTAGGAGAAAATCTGTTAGATTACGTCCACCCTGTAAATGTTATATTTGAGTAGTTCATTTATTAAATTGATTTGTGTTCTGCTTCTTCCCCCAAAAGGCTCTAGGAAGCTAATAGCAAGGGGCAAATCAAATAAGGCCGACTATAACCAACATGCAAAGAAAAGCTGACAGTGAGTAACAGCTAGCACTTATTCTGACCACTTTCTATACGCCGCTGTTCCGAGTGCTGCACATGTCTGAACTCAGGAAACCTTCACAGTCCCATTAGGGAGTTCGCAGGCCCTCCGTTTTGCAGATGGGGAAACCAAGGCACAGACACGGATGTGTGTGTAGGAGTTGGAGAACAGCACATGCAAAGGCCTGGGTAGGCGAGACCTTGGGTGCATTTGCAGAATAGAAAGTCCCCATGGAGCGGCGCCTGTGGCTCAAAGGAGTAAGACGCCAGCCCCATGTGCAGGAGGTGGTGGGTTAAAACCCAGCCCTGGCCAAAAACTGCAAAAAAAAAAAAAAAAAAGAAAAAGAAAAAGAAAGCCCCTATGGCTAGGATCAATGAATTTGGGGTGCCCTGGAGACTTGGTATACTGCCTGGAAAATTGGAAAAACTCAATAGAGGTTGGCTGTTCCCGTGTCCTAGGAGATAAAAAATGAAGGAGAAAGATTTCAGGGAGGGCTGGCTTTTCTAAGGCTGTGGGTGAGCACAGCAGGCATCATCTCCAAGCTTGAGCATTAGGAGCCGATCAGTCCCATTTGGTCACCGCTGGCCTCCTTCTCCAGGTGTGGGTCCTTGCAGGGATGGGGAATCCTGGGAAAACTTTGGGTCCCTCCCTATTTTGGGGAACTCTCCTTTGTTAAATTCGCTGCGTGCGTTTCCTTTTCCTCCATCAGTCCCCAAATGGGAGGAAGGCAGCTCCAACCTTCTTTCAAAATTGAGCAAATAAAGCTCTTTTACAATTGGTTCCATTGTAGAGAGAGCATCGGACTGATTTATTCAAATCAATTCTGGGTAAAAGCCATAAAAGAGAGCTTAAGAATGAGCTCTGTTTTCCCAGGAAACCCAGCTGATGGATTAGCACCTGAAGGGGGGAGGGTGTGTGACTGGCTTCAGAGGAGGAGCGGGGGTGGGGTGGGGGCAGCTTGCATTCCACACAGGCTCAGCAAGCATTTGCCCCAGAAACTGAAATCAAACCCAGTTGGGGACTCTCCTGGGTGGAGATGAGATGGTCCAGTGGTGCTTTTGTTTCAGCTCCTGCAGGGAAGGAAGCCTTGTCATACAGCAGCTTTTAGGAACATAAGCTGATGTCATAGCTGAAGGATCATCAGATGACCTGGTTGGAGCCCCTCTGTCTTGGCAGCAGTAGGGTAGGTGGCTACCACCCAAAGAGCTGGGGAAGCTTGCCCAAGGAGACGCCCAGGTTAGCAGAAGAGCCAGATTTCAAATTCAAGTCTCCCAACTCCCTTGCCCAGTGCTGTTTACATCACCAAACCCATGTCCCAGCTTAAAAAGAAACCAAAGCAGGCTCAGTGCCTGTGGCTCAACGGGCTAAGGCGCCAGCCACATACACCTGAGCTGGCGGGTTCGAATCCAGCCTGGACCGGCCAAACAACAATAACGGCTGCAACCAAAAAATGGCCAGGCATTGTGGTGGGCGCCTGTAGTCCCAGCTACTTGGGAGGTGGAGGCAAGAGACTCGCTTGAGCCCAGGAGTTGGAGGTTGCAGTGAGCTGTGATGCCACAGCACTCTCTCCAGGGTGACAGCTTGAGGCTCTGTCTCAAAAAAAAAAAAAAAGAAACCAAAGCAACTAGCTAAACAGATAAAAAGTGCCCTGACAATAAGGTCTAACATTTATCCGATAAAAAAACACATATGGATTCATTGAAATCACTTTCCTTTCCTTTAGTACTTTGTACACAGGGAAGAACTCATCAGCGTTGTCTATAAAAATTCTTTGTTGAAAGTGGAAGATAGAGAAAAATAATCTCTAACTTGTACCCTAATTCATTTAACTTTTCCAGGAGGGTGAGTCTCTGCTCTTCAAGTCATACTGCTCTTGCATTTGGTATTGTCATGCATATGTCTTACTTACTAGCTGTGTGCCCTGACCCAGGTACTCAGTCTCTCTGAGCCTCAGTATTCTTAGCTGTATAATAGGAATGGTGCTGACTTCTAGACTTGTCATGATCGGACGGCATGAGACACATAAAGCAATTAGCAGTGCCTGGCTATATCAATTACTCAAAACTGTTAATCTCTTTTTTCAGATCACTTGTACAAGGGAAATGAATGAGCCTCTTCCCACTTGAGCACATGTCTATTGTTCTGTATTCTGCTTTCAGACCGGCCTGCCTCCCATCCTATTCCCAGGGTTGTTCATGACTACCTCCCTCTCTCCCCCCCCCCCACGTCCCCCACAGCGTCTATGCACACACAGAGCATATGGACACTTGGGCGCGCATAACACAGACTGTCTTTTCTTAGTTGCAAGTAAGAGACAGTAGCAAAATGCGGGAATTGAGAACCTGAGTCCTTACTTCCTAACCCATTTATTCTCCAATAATTTTCCAGCTCTGGACTGGGATAGGAAAGTCACCTTTGGAGTTAGTTCTTCTTGGGACAGATGTGTATGGTGTAGACCTCAGTATTTGACCCTTTTGATTCTTTGTCCCTTGTCCAGGGACAAGGGTTCCATGGACAAGGGTTCCAGGTTCCATGCTCTAATCAATCAAACACCAGAGCCGAGACAAGGTGTTTCCCAATGGTGCTTGTGTCTGGGACCTGCACAAGCTTTTTTTTTTTTTTCCTTGTCAGCTGGATATCCAGATGTCCCTATATCTGTCATAGAAACTTCCCTATGAGGGACAGATGAAGAGACCCACAACCATCCATCCACTGCTGAGCAGGGAAAAGGGCATTTGCTCTGGCTGTGGTGCTGAAGTACAAGTTTGGCTGCAAGGGATCAGAAGGCAGAGAGAGACCTTGGCTCTCTTCGAGGCTTATCTTGAGGTCTTCCTACTTCAGTTCAAAGTACTCACCATGCCAATCACCAACTTTTGGAGTATTGTTTTCTGAGTCCCAACAGTAATAATGTTGGTAAAATACTAAAAGCTAATATTTTTGAGAATTCACTGTGTGTTGGGCACTATTCTGACCGTTGTGTCTTTTTACAACCCGCTGAGGTAAGGGATATTGTCATCATCATCATTATTACCATCCTCATTTTACATATGAGGAAGCTGAAGCTCTGGAAAGTTAAACAACTGGTCCAAGGCCACCCTGCTAATAAAGGATGGAGAAAAGGGGTATGGAACAAGGGTCATAACTGGGTCACCAGAGATTAAGTTTTGATAGAAAATGGGAGTAATTCTGGGAGGAGGAGAAGAGTAGTTATGGGGGAGTACCCTGAGAGAGAGAGAGAGAAACATATATACACGTATACAGAAAAAAAGGTTTGGACACAGACGGTGGTGGAATGATGACTCCTGCCTAGAGTAGGGGTCGAACGCTACAACTTCATGCTGGGACGATAACACACATGCTTTCTGCTAGTGTTTCAATTCACCACTTCTTCCCTAGGCTTCTTAAATAGTGTGGGTGCACATGTACACATGTATGTGTGTGTGTAAGAAGGGGATTATTATTACTGCATGAATTTTACTCTATGTTGGAGGTCTTGAGGTTCCTTACTCAAGTCCACAAAACAGTAGGGTAGCTGGGCACCAACACAGTGGCTTTGCCAACTGGGACTCCTAGCCTTGCTCATAGTGCAAGAGTTGTTAGCTCTAGGGGTGGGAAGCTAAAGGACACTTCCATTCTGTCTTAGAAAGCAGTGGCTTCTCACTTACCCAAGAGGACACAGAGTTTTTTACTTTGTTTTCGTTATCAGGGATGTTCTCTAAGCCCCATGGTTGCCTAAGCTCAGGGATTCCTATGATCTATATATATGTCTATATCTTAACTTTGGAATTATTGCAGAATACACCATGGTCTTTGCTGGTCCTAAGCAGCCAAATCTGCTTGATTTTATAGTGATCACCAGAAAGTTCTGGAAGGTGGTGTCCCTGAGAGGTTATAAGCATGGGCTGGGGGCAGACAATTGAGATACAAGTTTCAGCTTCATCCCTTATTAGCAGGGTGGCCTTGGACCAGTTGTTTAACTTTCCAGAGCTTCAGCTTCCTCATATGTAAAATGAGGATGGTAATAATAATGATAATATCCCTTACCTCAGTGGGTTGTAAAAAGACACAATGGTCAGAATAGTGCCCGACACACAGTGAATTCTCAAAAATATTAGCTTTTAGTATTTTTATCAATATTATTACTGTTGGGACTCAGAAAACAATACTCCAAAAGTTGGTGATTGGCATGCTGAGTACTTTGAACTGAAGTAGGAAGACCTCAAGATAAGCCTCGAAACCAAGGTCTCTCTCTGACCTTCCTCCAGCTCCTGTCTCTCTGATACTCTTTCTTTGCCCGAGTGCAAGGAGGGACTCTTTCTGAAATTTTCTTATCTAAGCAAACTTCTTTCCAAAAGAAATGCAATTGTTTTAGGACTCCCACCTCCCTACTCCCTTAGCAATCTCATCAAATAGCCAGAAAGGATTAACCACCTGAGAAGAGAACAAAAGCCTTCGACGTGCCCAGACAGACTTTTTATCTAGTCTGAGGGCAACTCTGAGACATTGCCTGGGAGACTCCAACTGCACAATAAGAAAACCTTTCTTCACTGCCACGTCCACCCTTCCCCTTCCCACCAGCTCCTCCAGAGCTCAGGGGAACTTTATCTCAGCCCATTATCCCCCAGGCCCATTTGTTTCCCCTAAAAATCATTTACTACGCCTAAAATTACCTACAGCCTCCCTTTCTCCTCTTCCCTGTGAAAAGGGGATTTAAGCCTTGACCATCTGACCTCTCTTTGAGTCTCACGTTTGCTGGACTCTTATGCCCATATACTGTAATGCGTTTATTCATCTCTGTTGTCTGTTAACTATTTATACATCGATCATTTCAGCGGACCTTCAGTGAGCAGAGAGGACGCTTTCCCTCCGCCCCCTGCATTATCATGGCTTTTTCTAACCGGATGGCATTGGGAGTCAGCTGCCCATTCTGTCCTCAGTTCTTCCATCTGAAAAATGGGGCCGCTGCTGATAATGATCTCATCAGTACAAGAAACAGTGAGGAAGGTCACATTATGTGTCCTGTGCAATAAAGGAACCTAGAAAAACATTTCCTCCTTTTCTCCTTTCCTCAGTCATATAGAGGACGCCAAGAGCCATAGGACCTCTGAGCAAGATGATTTGCAGCTGCGGGCGGCCCTCGGCCAATTCGTCTGCAGGTGCTCCTTGCAGAGAGCGAACCTGAGCCCATAGAGATCCTTAGGCACGTATCATTGTCTAATACTCCCCTCACCTGTCTCGTGCTGTCTCAACAAACGGCTACTGCGGAGGTTGCTCAAGGCTACCCTGCAATCAAGGTTAGCCTGCCTCCTACAAGCTTGTACTTCTAATCCACGTCTCACCTGGTTCCTTCCTGTGGCAATCGAGACCAGGGCCATAGGGGCTGCGACACAGTCATATTCAATATCAAGAGATATTAAATACTGGAATAAATGCACAGTTTGGTGGTTCCTGCCTTTTGAGGAGGTCACAGATCCCTTTGTAAATCTCTATCTCCCTCTCAGAATAATGGAAATATGCATATATGATTTCAGAGAGTTCAATAGTTCAATGAACTATTACGGGTTTTATCTTATTGCCCACACACACACAAAAAATCTTATCTCTCTTTCGTATGATGAATTACATAGAAGTTTTTGGGAAACAAATGTGTTCCATAAAAACGAAGTCTTAAAGCTCAAGCTTTGGTGATGGTGAGATGTTGGGGATCGGAGGGCCCCAGGGTGCTTAGCTGTCCAGAAGCTCCGGGGCCTGGGACCTCTGCCAGTTCTTCCTGTTCTGGCTCCCATGCCTGCCCCCGAGCTGCCCCATCCGAGGCTGTCTGAGGAAGGCAGAATGGTGCTGGGGTTGGGGGGAGTCCGTCTTCCTCCCCCCAGTGCAGTCTGTCATACACACAGGCTGTGTGGGCACTGCCTTTAACGCTGTCTTCTCTAAACTCTGCAATTTATGGTTCAGTCACAGCAGGGAGAAGAGCCCTGTGTTGTAAGAGCCCAGGTACGCATGTATTAAAAGGCTCTTGCAGCAATCAGCACCCCATGGCAGAAAACAATGGGATGCAGCGTGTGCCCATTTATTCAGAACAAGAAGAGGGGAGATTTGGATAATCAAGACAAATGCCCACATGCCCAGGAAGCCTCTGAGAAGGGCTGGTGCGAGTGGCTTAGAGAATGCTGATGTCGGGTGTTTGTTCTCTTGTCCCAGCAGATGTCTGCCCACAAAGTTGGTTTGAAGCAGAGGGAAAAAAAAGTTGGGTCCTGGGGCACCATGGAGGCCTTCGGAGGCCCTTCTCTATATGGGAATCGTTTAAGCAGAGGAAAAGCTGGATTGCAGTGACCCTCCGGAGGAGAATAAGAAAACCACGGGATTCCAGTCACATCCTGGAATTAAAGGTGAGATGGGTAAAAAGTGACATTTTCAAACCTGGAATCTCACTGGAATGTCATTTGCATCTTGATGATTAACCAGGAAATTTGAAAGTAAGAATAAACTTCCTGCAGCATTATGCCCTAATGGCTGGGCTAAGGGGAAGGGAGACGAGATGTACGGGATTCTCTGCAATACTGCAGAGTGGCAGAGCCCCCGACTTCGGGGATTGCAGCCCTCAGCTACTGGCCGCACTGTCGGTGGTTCAGAGATGGCGTCAGGGGTTAGGAGGCTTGTGGGGCAGTTGCCTGAAGAAGTTGTGGGTTTGGATCTTACAACTCTTCGCTGGGATTTCTCATGGGAGAAGAAGCCACATCCAGAGCTCACAGTTTTGCCCTAAAGGGGGACTTCGCAGGGCTTGGGCAGGTGGGATCTTGGCAAGGGTAACTGTCTTGTCCTAAGGGAGCCTTAGGGACTCAGCTACAAGTCCAATGCATGTTTTGGTGGAAAGAGGGTGGTCTTACCTGCTGAATCCCTCCCCACTCCTTCCAAAGAGCTACAAGTTTGCAAGAGGGATTTCAGCAGGGGAGCTTCTGGGTGTATTTCCTCACACTCCAGTCATGACCAGCTTAAGGTGTCAGACTCAGAGCTTTTTGTGGCTGACCCGGCTGCAGCGATCTCCAGCTGTTCCCCTGCCTCTGACTCCTCCAATCTGCTCCCATCTCGTCCTTCAACCTTCCTCCTCCTCCTCATTACACCCATATGGAAGTCTCATATATCTCCAACTTCAGGGCCACACTTGGCTTCTTTACAAGAAAAGCACGTGGCTTAATGACATTTTAAAACAAACATTTTTGAGCCCTTCAAGTACATCAGGCTTAGAGCTTTACATATCTAATTTTATTCAATTCTCACAACAATCCCACAAGGCACTATTGTATCCCCCATTTTACAAATGAAGAACTCAAGGCTCCCACAGATCAATTTCCCTACTTGAGCTTATGCAGCTAAGAAGAGTGAAGCCAGGACTTGAGCAGGTCTGTCTGCAGAGGCTGTGCAGAACCACCTGCCTGCTCAGCCCCACTGTGGAAAGGTGAACACTCGGACCCCTGTGAGGCCTGCTGAAGGAGTTTCCCGTTGCCACCCTGTCACCCTCTGATGCTGTCCTGCTCACCTTTGTGAGGCTGGAGCTGATCCGGGCTCCATAGGAGATACCGTCAATGCTTCGCTACTCCTGTGCCCACCGATCACCTTTGCCTGAAGTTCACTGTGGCCACCAGTACTTGAAAATTAAGACCCTCCAGTGAGTAGGTCTCAGATGTTCCTGGTGAGATTTTACAAAAGAATTGCCCAGCTCCTGAACGCCTAAGGTGGGATAAGTCTCAGTTCAATTAAGCCCTGTGATGCCCACAGGATAACTTGGCTGATAACAAAACTCTGATCCACTGCTTTTCCTTTTCCATAGTCATACCCTAATCACACTTTATCAACAGAGTTTGTTGGAATCACCCCTGAAATAAACCACTTTCACTTGAATCTTTGTCTTGTGCTTCCTGGGGCATCTTTTCTGTGGGTGTGTGGGTTAGGGTGGTGGTTCAAAGGCCTCACCAATGCAGAAGGTGTATCTTCCTTCAAATAGTCCATAATCCCTCTCCCCGTTTCCATCAGTTTGCTCGCTGTTTCATTACTTATTATTTATCTACATGTAACGTTCACATTGGAGGCTGAGAATTCTGTCCTTAGACTGATAGAAATAAAACCCTGGTCTTCTATCTCTACAGTTACACCTTGGGCTGTTGGCTTAGACGTTGCCCATTTTCTGGGCTCCCAAGGAATTTATAGACATTTTTCTAGGTGACAGTACAAGGGATCCTCTTTGTTCTGGACTTTGTCCTGCTGTGATCATCAGATCTAGTTATGCTGCTTAGAAGTTAGGAGTGGTCCCTCGGAGACCACTGAACTAGCAGATTTAGTCTCAAAGGCATAGTAAACTCACACCCTTTCCTCTGATGTCAGGTTATTTGTAGCCAATTTCCTTTACTTGTCTGGGAAGGAAACAGTTTAGCACCATTTGTTGCAACTTCTATTCATTCAACAATCACATGTCTCAGCTAAAGGCTTGGCACCATGGAAAGCTAGGGTGATTCAAGAATGAATGAGCTTGGCCCAGAGGATTTTTAGGGCTGTGACACTATTCTGTGTGCTAGTGTAATGGTGGATGGGATACATCTGTCCAAACCCATAAAATGCACAGCACCAAGAGTGAACCCTAATGTAAACTACAGACTTTAGTTAATAACAATGTCACTCTTGGGGCGGTACCTGTGGCTCATCGAGTAGGGCGCTGGCCCCATATACTGAAGGTGGCGGGTTCAAACCTGGCCTCAGCCGAACTGCAAAACAGAAAAATAGCCAGACATTGTAGCAGGCGCCTGTAGTCCAAGCTACTTGGGAGGCTGAGGCAAGAGAATCGTCTAAGCCTAGGAGTTGGAGGTTGCTGTGAGCTGTGATGTCACCGCACTCTACTGACAGCGATAAAGTGAGACTCTGTCTCTACAAAATAATAATAATAATAATAATAATAATAATAATGTCACTCTTGGCTCATCAATTGTAACAAATGCAGTGCACTAAAGCCTCACAGGTGAACCAGGGGATGGGCGAGTTGAGGGGCTCTGTGGGAATGCAGGATTTTCTGCTCATTTTTCTGCTAACCTAAAACCGCTTTAAAAACAAAATCTATTAATTAAACGACAGCAACAACAACAAAATGAATAAGCCCACAGCTTTTGCTCATACGGAGTTCACTGCCAAGAGGAAGAGAAGGCAGAGAGGCAGCTCATTTCGATGGTGTGAGGTGTGCTGGGCAGGGGCTGGCCAAATCAAACCCGAGGAAAAGCAGCATTTACGTACGGTGCACACCAGCCTGTGACCAGCTGGCAGCCCTGTGTCCTTTTACTGTCCCTAATTTTCCTGACTAATGTCAAATGCTGCAGAAGATGGGGTTGATCCTATGACCTTGAGCCCTTGAGTTGGGTTAGGCTGGATGAATGGTGCCTGGGAACCCTGAATTATGTTTTCTTCCCAGACGTGTCAAAGCGCATTGTTGTTAAGAGAACAGCCTCTGTGTATTTGAATCTCCGTCCTGCCACTTTCTTGTAAACAGAGCAGGTGTTTGGGGACCCAGTGAGTCAGCCGAGATGAACTTGCCTCATTCTCCATCACTCACTTGACTGCCGCAGCCTCTGCTCTGACTGCTGGACCCAGTCATGTTTTGGGTCCCTGGAATTGGTGTCAGTTCAGAGCCCACATCCAGCGATCCTGAACAGATCGGATTATTTTCTTTTCCCCAGTGTAGTCATCCCAGTAAAAGTCTCTAGAGCCCTCTAGGGCAGGCTGGGAGGAAGAGTAACAGTGTACATTTTTGGCAGTGGAGCAGAGTCCTTCCTCTAGGGGACCTGGCCTCTGGCTCAGACAAAGAGTTTGGGTCTGTAAACGGGTTAACTCTAGGAATGGATTGAGGGGCTGTGACTCTCTGTTCTTCTGCTCCCCTGACTTAGAGCTCTTTGCTGATACAGATCAGGTAAAACTTGAGTAGGCTTCTTACCTCTTTCATGTCTAGGAGCACCACGATTAACTAGCCAACACCTCAAGCCTGGAGAGTCAGATGATTCCGGTTGCTGCCTTGACCAAGCTCTCCGTCACAGTCATA
Source organism: Arctocebus calabarensis (assembly GCA_963573935.1). NCBI lineage: Eukaryota > Metazoa > Chordata > Mammalia > Primates > Lorisidae > Arctocebus > Arctocebus calabarensis. Next base: position 20,906 of record CAUYON010182639.1, on the reverse strand, counting down.
GTGAATGCTGGTGGCCTTGGACATGTCACTCTCCCTGTTTATGCCTCAGTCTCCTCCTCCATACAATGGGCACTAGTAGTACCCACCCCAGGGCTGCTGAGAGGTTTAGAGGAATATGTGTAAGTGACAGAAGAGAGTCTCCAAGCCCACACGTGGTTATTAGAATTACTGTGCTGGTGAGAGGGAAGAGATGGAGCGGGGAGGAAGGTGCTGAGCTGGAAACATCTCCCCAAAAGGCTTCCTGTGCTACCCACCGAGATAGCTGATAAGGATAAAGCGGCGAGCAAAGCAGGGGCAGTGATCGCCTTTGGAAGCTTGTGTGCGGGGTGCCTAAGGAGTATAGGGATATGGGATCCTGGGACCCTGGGATGAAAGGACACAGCCTCCTGGACCTGTCTGGCCCCTGAGGAGGCCAAGACCCTGCTGCTGCCTAGCCTCTGGGCATAGTGCTTCAACATTCAGAAAATGCCTCCTGGTTCAGTTCATACAGCAGAGGGTGTATCCTGAGCTCAGCTAGAGTTACCAACGCACCCTTCCCTCCAAAACAGTTCTCCAAGTCTCCTCTGCACTGTTGCTGTGCCTGAGCCCCCACGCCCCTCTCCCTATGCCCGCATGCTTCAGCCCCTGGACTTTTGTACCTGCTATTTCCTCTGCCTGAACATCCTCGGCCAGTGCGCCTGCTCTCAGCTGTCACTTCCCCCAGCTCCTTGTATCCGCCACTGTCCCTCTCCAATCCCTAAGACCTGCTGAGGCTCCTGTCTTTTGGGCATCTCTGGGCCCTTTGCGCAGGGCCAGTATCTCTGTTCCCCACCCCCACCTCCCCCCCCCGGCCGGGCGCTGAGCTCCACAGGGCACAGACAATGCCTGCCTGTTCCCAGAGTATCACCCTCCTTTGTCACCACACCTCGTCCACAGTGCTCAGTAAACATCTGTGGATGCAAAGATGGTGCCTTTGCGCGAAGACCATCCTCTAGGCCAAATTCTGCACGTGTTTTGAGCAGCCTCAGTTTTGCGGATACCTCCAAGTCCTTCACGATGCAGAACGGGACCAAGGACTAGGTGAACGTGGCGGTGTCCACCCACTCTGGGCGTGCCTTCTCGCCTCTCTTCCTGGCTCTGGGAGGCCACCGGGGCGCGGCGGGGCGGGAGCACCACCGCCGGCGGGCAGGTGAGCCCGGCGCAGGCCCGGTCCCCGCGTGTCCGCGGTGCGCGCCGGCGGCCAGCAGAGGGCGGCGGCGCGTCGGGAGCCGCCGGGCAGCTCCAGGAGCCCGCGCCGAGCCGCGCTCAGAAGCCGGTGGCCCGCGGAGAGGCCGTGCGCACCGGGAGGCGGCCGCGTCCTTCCTCCTTCCGAAGTGCAGGCAGAGCCCCCGGACCCATGGCCAGCCTTTCAGGCAGGCCAGAAGACACGGGCAAGGCCAGAGGCAGGGACGGCTGGCCGAGGAGCGAGGAGGAGGATGCCCCTCCGGAGGAGAAGAGGCTGAGGTTGGGGCTGGAAGGCGGAGGTGCGGGGACCGAGGACCGGGAAGGCGCGCCGCTTCTGGGCAGGGACGACCCCGGCACCCAGGCAGGTGGCGAAGACGGAGGCGTAAGTGAGCGGGGCGCGGGGGTGCTGTAGGGATGAGCCGTGGCTACCGTCAGGTTGAAGTTGATAATTGGGCAGCAACTCCTGTGGGCCCGAGGTGACAGCTTGCAGGGACCTCCCGAGCAGCTAGAAGCCCTGGAGACCGGCTGCGATGAGGTTGGCCAAAGGGGAGGAGGGCAGCCTTGAGCCCCTGGCGTCCCCCTTCTGAGCAGCCCTCAACACGCACCCCCATCCTGGGCAGGGCCGTTTGGGGCGCCTCTCTGGGACCTTGCTGGGGTGTGTGCCTCTCACCTGGTGAGGGGCTTGGGTGCACAGTAGCTGGGCACCAGGTTTGGCCACCCCTGCTCTGTTCGGCGTGGGGGCTGGCGGTGCTCGGGGCCCCCACATGCCCCGCATCTTCCTATTGCTGCCTCGCTTTCTGGGTGGCGGCAGAGTTGAGCGGAGGCAGGTGGCTTTCGTCCAGAATGCGCTTTCCTCTCCCATCCCGGGAGCCAGGCAGACTTCTTTGCACCCCGGAGGGCTACCGTGAGGGTGCTGCCGCCGTGGCACGTGAGTCGCTGGGCGTGTGTGTGTGTGTGTGTGTGTGTGTGTGTGTGCGCGCGCGCGCGCGCGCTTGTGCTGGAGCCCCAGGCCTCCTGGGGTTCGCTTTGTACTTCCCCTCCTGACTCTCCGCTTGTGACTTTGCTGACCTTCCGTTTGGGGCGCACATGTATCTAGAGGACAGATGGGGACTGGCTGGACAGCTGCTCCCTGGGTGAGGGCTACCACCTTGATGGTTTCTCGTGGACAGTGGGGTTGACCTCTTTGTTCCCTCCACGTGTTTTCATTCTTGACCATTTGCTTGGCTGAGATCGTCTTAAACATTTGATCAGTCGCTAATGAGCCCCAGGTGGGAGAGTTCCCCTTCCTTCTGGGTCCACTTAGGCAGCAGGAGCCCTCCCTCCTCAGGGCTGCATCAGAGCCCACCTGGCCAGGCTCGGGGCTGTCCCAGACCCTTCTCACAGTGCTGGTTTCAGCTTTCCGTGGATGTTACTGCAGCCAGAGCTTGGTCACTTGGACGCCAAGACCAGGTGAATTCTGAACTCCCAGGAGGAGGAGGGTAATAGTCATGGGAGGTTTGCTGGGACATGTCCTGGAAAGGATGAGAAGGCAGTGGGGTCAGAGAGCCATGAGAGGAGAGGTCCCAGTCCCAAACACAGTGGCAGGGTAATGACAGAAAACTTTTATTGTTGAAATTCGCTCCATCCATCTCATTCCTTTCCATGGACTCCATCAAATACCAGGATACCAGAGGGCAGTGGAGTGACCAGTGCAGTGGAAGGTGGGTCTGGAATCAGATAGCTCAGGTTCGCATCCTGGCTTTGTTCCTTCTGAGCTGGGTGACCAGAGGCAAGTCACTTGACCTCTCTGAGCCTTAGCGTCCTTGTTGGCATATGGATGTATCCACCGGCCCCATACCATGAATGAGGCCTGTCTCAAAAAGTACTGAGTACTGGGCCTTGATACACATGACCTTGTACCGAAACTCGTTCCTTGGAGCTTTCTGGGCATAATGTTTTGGTTCCGAGATAAGGGTCTTAGGCCTGAATCTCCAGGTTAAAGGCTTTCTGGAGGTTAAGAGAATTGTATGTAGAGCCTGAAATTTTTCACTGCCAGAAACCCCACTGAGTTTTTTGGTCCACAATGGAAAATGGGAATCCTATGGTTGGAAGGATTACACGTACCTTGTTTGCTGTACCTGAATATGTTTCCTGTCTCTTCTGGGAGCCTGGATGTTCTCAGGCCAGTGGCCCCGCGAAGAGATAGAATCTTGGTTTTCAAGTTGAAAGGTTGGCCCAAGGCCTAGTGCAGCCCACAATGCCTTCCAGACAAATTCTTTTTCCTTTTTAGTTTCTATGGGAATATTCTCTCTGAAGAACCTAGGAAGCAGTTTCAGGCTGGTGTGAAGATAAGCAGCTATGTCTTTGAGGAGAAAGAAATGGCCTGTTTCTTCACTCGCAGGCCGTGTCTGAGTGGATCAAGAAGAACAGAGTGCCCTTTTATGAGATTTTTGTTTGTGTGGACCATTAGCTTGGTGAAATGTCAAAACCATCCCTGTTCGTTAATAGCAGATTATTTCGGACTTTTCTCTGCAGAAGCTGCAGGGGCATCACCTCCCTGTCCATGCTTTATCCAGATGTTTTTAAGGGCAAGCCTGCACTCTGGACGGCTGAGGTTTGAGTGGGACTGGTTTTCTCTCTGGAGGCTCCCAGGCTCTGCCCTTGTTTTTGAGGGTAGGGGGTTTCTTTCTTTGGTGTTTGCTAGAGGACTCTTTTCACTCCTGGAACCCCAGGAGCCCCTGAGTGCCAAGTCCCACTGGAGAGTGTGTATTTATGGGAGTCGAGTCCCCACCAGGGGTCAAGGTTTCACAGGCTTCTTTGCATCCTTGAGCACCAGCCCTGTTGAGAAGAAAAACTGGTCTTCTCAGAGTCTTTCCTGACCTCTTCCCAGTGATCCCAGGATAAGCCTGATTCAGAGTTCTTCCTGGGGGGAAGAAAATTCTCTGCGAGGTCATTGGTCATCAACTTCAACTCTGCTTAGCTTTCCCCAAGACCAGGCAGCTCGTCAGAGATTTCCAGGTTGTTGGACAGAATCAAGAATTTGAGGGTAATAACCCATCAGAATCCCTGCAATTCTCAGATGGCATCTCTAGGCAGAAGCACCTGGCCTTGGAACTAGAGCAGGAAGGTTATTGTCAGCAAGGGGCTCCCTGCAGAGGTTAATGGACAGCGGTCTGCGCCTGGGTTTCTCACCTTGGCACTGGTAACATTTGGGGCCTTCCTGTGCGTTATAGGGTGTGTGGCCACATCCCTGGCCTCTGCCCACTAGATGCCTATTAGCCCCCACTCCATCTATGACGACCAGACATGTCTCCTGGCAGGGGCATAAGCAAGATCGCCCCCTTGGAGAGCCATTGGTCTACACTTGGGAAAATGAGTGTGGGTGTCCAGTTTGGGTCCCTGTTGTACCACTTACGAGCAGCGTGGCCTTGGGAAACTAATACTACTGCATGGGGATCAGTTTCCTCATCTGTACAATGGGGATAATAAGGATCTTACAGGAAGGTTATGTGGGCATTCCACTGAGGCAAGTTAATAAGTGGAAAATATTTGGCATAGCGTTTATTTATTTATTTATTTTTTGCAGTTTCTGGCCAGGCCTGGGTTTGAACCTGCCACTTCCGGCATATGGGGCTGGTGCCCTACTCCTTTGAGCCACAGGCGCCGCCCAAGTTTGTTATCATTTTCTTTCTTTTTTTTTGTAGAGACAGAGTCTTACTTTATCACCCTTGATAGAGTGCCGTGGCATCACACAGCTCGCAGCAACCTCCAACTCCTGGGCTTAGGCCACAGGCGCCCGCCACAATGCCCAGCTATTTTTTTGTTGCAGTTCGGCCGGGGATGGGTTTGAACCTGCCACCCTCAGTATAGGGGGCCGGCGCCTTACTGACTGAGCCACAGGCGCCACCTTGGAATAGCATTTAAACACAGAAAAAGCACAAAATAGTTGATACCTTTTACAAACTATTCGAGTTATTCAGACTTCATCCTCCGCCTCTCGAGGATGGCCATTGGTGAGGTACAAAGGGGGATGTCACCCACCTAAACCCCAGAGTGGATTAGGGTGGCATCTTGGCTTTCTGCACGAGACTTGAAGGTCTCCTCCTGGGTTCTCTGGGGTTAGGGTTAAAGGAGGCAGGCATGTGGGCAGGTGGAGCCGGTGGCCCCCTGGGTCCACACCCATGCTGGAGACTTGCAAAGCCGGCTTGCTGAGACAGGGTGTTTGGACCAACATCTGGGTTTCTGGATTCCTGTTTGAGCGCAGCTGGACCCACAGGCTGAAACTCTCTCTGCTCAGATAGAGATATTTCCCTGGCAACGATCTCTCAAGCTGACATGAAGACACGGCCACCCACTGGAACGCGGCGTGTCTGCCTGGCTGTCCTGTAATTTGTGAGGCGAGCTTCTGAGGCATGCAGTGCCTAAGCAGGAAGTGGTGGGAAGTTCACTCATCTTTCAATGGGCTGGAAGTGCTGTGCAGGTTGGGAAGGGCTAATAGGAAGACAGCACAGGGACATTCTTCTTCCATAGGATGGAGAGGTGCAGGGTGTACCCCTCCAGAGAAGCACGTCTCCCTGCACTGGGAATGGTGTTGGAGTGTGAGCCGTATTCCCTTTGGCTTTAATTATTTCTTAACTATCTCACCACAGTGCTGGCAAATGGGAACGTGATTTGTGCTTCTCAGCTGAAAAGACTTAGGCCTTAGGCACGTGTCTTCCTAATTCTTTTAATTTCAGTAGGGTGCTGGTCATTTCTCTGTTATGTCCTCTGGAGTGTGACACGGAACTGAAGCAGTAGAAGGAGATGAGTTTGGAGGTTCGGTCAGGGATCCCTACAAGGGATGCTGATGGCTTGAATGGTGGTGGCAGTGGTGGAGGGTGGAAGTGCTTATGAGATATGTCCCAAAGGACTTATGGATCTATTGGGTCTTGGGGGTGAGAAAGAGGGAAGGTCCGGGTTGACCTCCAGAATGCCAGGGAACAGGAATTTGATGCTGGGTCACTCTCAGACCCCAGGGGCAATGATTGCCAGGCTAGACGGCTGTGAGTGGGAAGGCAAGTGGGGGGCAGAGGTTCAGACTTGTGGACTGTAGCTGAGGCCATGGGAATGACAGATTGCCCAGAAAGGGAGTGGAGATATTAGAAGGGGCTTTCCCTAAGCCCTGGGGAACCTTGAGGGGAGGAGCAGAATCCCCAGGAGAGGTCAGAGGACACACAGCCCAAGGGTGTGGGGCTTTCTAGACAGGAGAGAGAGAAGACTGTGTGTTGGACAGAGCCAACCGGATTTCATGTACTGTGTTCATCAGCTGTTGCTGGAGTTTTTTGCATTTCCAAATAGCAATAGATTTTATATATCTTCAAACACATTTTACAGGCACCTTGAAAACATCAGTAGTGGTTTGATGACTCCCAATTCAACCAAACCTTAACTTTAAACATTCAACAGTGGATAGGTGAGACTATTTTGGTCAAATACATCAGGACAATTGCCATTTATAGAAACAATATATGCATTAATGTTTTAATTGAATTAGACAATTTTTCATATTCTGGATTTTATTGTTAATAATTACTTTCGTAAAGAGATCATGTTATATTCCTTGAACTTTCTCATTTTATTTCTTTTATAAATGTACAGAAGGAATGTATATAACAGGATGTTTGGAAGTAAGTGCATATTGTGAACTGGCTAGATGGAACTAATTCATACACATATCACCTCATGGGTACTTGCTTTTTTTTTTTTTTTTTTTGGCTGGGGCTGGGTTTGAACCCGCCACCTCCGGGATATGGGGCTGGTGTCCTATTCCTTTGAGCCACAGGCGCCGCCCACGTACTTGCTTTTTTGAGGTGAGAACACTTAAGATCTATTTTCTTTGTGATTTTCAAGTATACAATATATTGTTATACTTACAGTCACCTATTGTGCTACAGATCTCTTGAACTTACTTCTGTTTAACTGAAATTTGGTGTCCTTTGGTCCACATGTCCCCCAGCACCGCAGCCCCTGGTGACCACCACTTTTCTACAAATTCAGCGTTTTTAGATTCCACACATAAGTGAGGTCATGTGGTATTTGTCTTTCTGTGCCTGGCTTATTTTACTTACTATAATGTCCTCCAGGTTTACCGTGTGGTTGCAAATGGCAGGACTTCTTTTTAAAGGCCAAATGGTATTCCATTGAGCATTGATAGCACATTGTTGCTGGAATTTTTTTTTATTTCAAATTAGTATGAGGGTATAAATTTCTGGGTTATACTGTTCTGAATTCCAAGGTTAAGTTCAAGTTGTACTTGAGCCCTTCACCCAAGGGATTTGCTGAACACCCTCACTTTGTGCACATTATGGGGATCCCACCAATTGCCCTCCCTCTTATCGCCCTCCCTCCCCTTTCCTCCTCCTTGCTCCCCTTCCTCTCCCCTCCCTTCTCTCCCCTCCCCCTCTTTTCTCTTAGCCTTCTCTTCTCCCCTCCTCCCCCTTGCTAGACTATAATTGTGTTTCTCATTTGCATGGGCATGCAGTTGTTTATATATTGGTTTCATATTAGTATTGAGTACATTGATATTGCGGGAATTTTAATGGAGGCCAATGGGGTACAAAGATTCACCCTAAGTCTGCACACTCCACACCCAACCCGGGTGTAGGTGGGGACACCCAGGGTGCTCGTGGTCTTGCAAAACTATAGTTTGCGTGTGTGACTTCAGAGCCCTTATCCTCCTATAATGCTTGCTGCCACTTTGTCATGTTCCTGTGGCACATGGTGGCACCGTTGTGAGACCCTCACTTCTGCACACTAAGGGCCATTTGCCTTCCTCATTCCTCCAAGTATGTGAGCAGCTCCTGTGCTCTAGATGCTTGTCTACAAGGAAGGTCAGTGTCTGGAGGTCATAGTTTAGGAGAGGAGACAGACTATAGCCCAATGCCAGAGCTGGCCCCCTGCCTGTTTATATAAATAAAGTTGTATTGGCACACAGCCACATCCATTCATATACTTGCTATCTGTTTCACTGCTTTCCTGCTGCTAGGACAGGGAGAGTTCAATAGTTGGGACAGAGACTGGGTGGCCTGCAAGGCTGAACTCTTTACCATCTGGCCCTTTACAGGAAAAAACATTGCTGATCCCTACACTCTGAAAGCCTCAGGTTAAGAAGACTTTGCATTGCCCTGGTGTCCCATAGGGGCTTGAGTACAGCTTCCCTTGAGATGTACAAGCTCTGAGGTGGGACTGCTGTGAGTTAGTTTCAATTTTGTGGGTCTTTCATATCAGGGGTAGGATGCTGGGCTGCAAGTGGGTTTTCCTCACCACTGTGGCTGGGGTGCCTGGCTACTGCACTGTCTGATTTTTGTATAAGCAAGAGAAAGGAGAGAGGAAGCAGCAACTTTTGCCCCTTTGTAAGCATCTCCCTAAGATGAGTCTCCCAGTGAGTGTTTAGCATCTCACCCTGCTTAGCCACCGACATCCAGTGAGGTCAGTCTTCTTGATGCACCCACTCCGATGCTCTGTACAGAGCCTCCAAATTATCAGGAAGGGAGAGAAAAGAAGGATGGTTTTTGCTAGCACAAGACCTCGGATTATTGAAATTAACATTTCCCCCAAGTTTTATAACATCTAGGCATGCATATTTAAGCGTCTGCCTCTAAAGCTCTTGCTAATAACCAGATGGTGCATTTAATTTCCTTTTTTTGTTCTCTGAGCAACTTGCATCTTCCTGCATAGCCCTCCTTGCAGGCGATGGCACATCAAGTGACAATACTTCTGGCTGTTGCTGCAACCCCGTACCCCCACCGGGGCTTCTGAGAGCCCTGCCTTCCTGGGGCAGCTTCTTCCTTGCTGGTCAGCCCTGGTGGGAAGGTGTCAGGTTACTCCCAGCCCCCCAAGGACTTCTGCCTTTGCTTCTTCAAGGAATCGGGGCTCCTCCTGACCCCCCAGACTTCACCAGCTGAGGAACTGGGTCCCGGGCCAGTGGAGAGCTGATCCCACCTTGCCTTTCAGAATACCCCTGCCCCAGAGGATCCCAGCTAGAGCTTTAAGTCTTTGCTCCTCTCTGGGTGAGGAAGACGTTGTGGCTTGGAAACCTGTTGACTTAACTTGCAGGACCTGATTGCCCGAGAGGCAAAGGCTGCTGCCCTCTTTATTCATTTTTTATTTTTATTTTTTGAATTATTTTCTCTGTTCTGATGTTGTTTTAAGCCCCTGTCTTTGCAGCCTTGGGGTCTTTGAATTGGACCAGATGAGAGAGTCCAGTGCTTTGTAGGGGTGGGGAACCTGTGGCCTCAAGTCCACATGTGGCCCTCTAGGTTTCCAAGTGCAGCCCCTTGACAGATCCCTTCATTAAAAAGATTTGTTCTGTAAAACTTGGATTCAGTCAAGAGGCTGCACTCAAGGGTCCAGTAGGCCACAGATTATCTACCCTGTCTGATCCTCTTCCAGACTTTTCTTTGTGAGCGTGCAGGCATGTATATCTACACACAAGTTGTTTTAATTTTAATCTTTTTGTAAAAATTGAAGATGGGGGCTCGGCGCCTGTGGCTCAACGGGCTAAGGCACCAGCCATGTACACCTGAGCTGGCGGGTTCGAATCCAGCCCGGGCCCGCCAAACAGCAATGACGGCTGCAACCAAAAAATGGCCGGGCATTGTGGCGGGCACCTGTAGTCCCAGCTACTTGGGAGGCAGAGGCAAGAGACTCGCTTGAGCCCAGGAATTGGAGGTTGCTGTGAGCTGTGATGCCATGGCACTCTGTCCAGGGTGACAGCTTGAGGCTCTGTCTCAAAAAAAAAAAAAAAACCTGAAGATGGGGCAATGCCGCGCCATATTTATGGTTGGGAAGAGCCCCCTCTCCACTCCCTGTACCTTTGACATCATCTCACACTGGCATCTGGTCTAACCACCCTGCACCCAAACACCTTTGGACAGCATCTGCCTCTTCCCTGCTGCAAATGGAGCCGTGATCAATGTCCGTGGTGCCTTGTGCCTGTGTCCTGTAAGACATCTGGTGGGGGCGCGGGGCTGTCCAGGTCAGGGGCGACCTGCGCTCAGCTGACATCCTGGTCGTCCAGCTTCCCAGGGCCTTGTGTGCTCCATCCTCTGTGTTCATTTCCTTCCACAGCCCAGAGAGCCCTGGGCAGAGCGACATGGCAGCCTCACCCTCCTGTCCCCGGTGTCCATGCCCACCAGCCCCAGGTGGCCTCAGCCCCTGGAGGGGACAGTTTCCTTTCTTGGATACACCTGGCAATGTTATTGCATTTATCTCCTTCAGGCCTCAGTCTCCTCAGAAGTAAAATAGGGATGATATAACGTGCGTCTTCTTGGGCTGCCATGCAGTCTGGGTAAAATAACTCACCGGAGTGTCGCACGGTGCCTGGTTTGCCGGATTGACCTTACCAGGGGCAGTGTCTATAGTGCCAAGCTCCTTGCTGTCCCTGGAGACATGGCAGGGACAGAGACGGAGGCACAGTCAGTGGGTGCAGAGGAAGGAGACTCCTGACAGGTCCTCCATGGGTGGTCTCTAAGATGAGCCCCCAGCCTCCGGATCCCTTTCCCCCGCCCATCTTGCTTAGGTCCAGAGGGCTCTGTTGTGTCATCCAAGCCACAGTCCAGAAACTGGGTCTAGGAATGTGCAAGACAGTGTCCCGCTTTATCCCGGCACCTCCAACCCCAGCCAACAGCTGGGTGCCAACTGACCCCTCGGTGGCAGGGACCCTGCTTGTTCTGAACCCCGAGACAGAGGGCAGGGGAATGTAGAGGGTGGTGTGCTCATCATAGCCCTTCTTCCTCCTTGTCCCTGGACACCAAGTTTTATGTATGTGAGTGTGTGTGAAAACAGCAGTGTGAGTTTTCAAGTCTGAGGTTGTATTAGTGCAGGTGAGGCGGCTGGATAAAGTACAGGATGTCGAGTTAAACCTGAATTTCTGATTAATGGATCTTTTTCTTCTTTTAGCACCAGTATATTTCATGTAATATTTGAGGAGAAAGCACCAAATCCTAACCAGTAGCCAACCAGGGAGGATACTCATGTGGTATCTGGGACATACGTACCCTCAGAAATGATTCATTGTTTGTTTGAAATTCAGGTTTAACCGGCATCCTGTCTTTTCACTTGCTGTCTCTGGCAGCTCTGGGCTGTGGTGAGTGGTGGCAATTTGTGGATTGCCACGTGAGAGACTCTCTCTGGGTATCCGTAGGCACCAGGATGGAGATGGAGTGAGGGGAGCCTCCCGGGCTGCTCGATGGTCCCTGGCAGCTGTGGGATTGGACGCTGCAGCCACGGGCCTGGACAGTGGCTGCCTGCATCTGCCTCCCTGTCAGGGTTGGCTTTGCTCCCATCTCTCTACAAATATGGGGGCGAGAGCTGCCCTGTCCACCCCTGCTGCCCGCGCGGAGCTCAGCCGCCCAGCCAGACGAGACGGCAAACAGTGTGCAGATGGCTACAAAACTTTCCCCAGCTCCCCCTGAGCAGGGCCTGCAGATGAAACGGAAGTCCTCCTTCTCACCTCCGCTTCCAGAAATCCCAGGCGACAGCCACCACTGAGTTGCTGTTTTGGACTCTGCTTTCTCCTGGTGATTACGCCACCTTGAACAAATAAAGCACTGCATTCCCACCATAAACTTGTACACACACACACACACACACACACACACACACACACACGGCCATTGTCTAGATCCACCAGTGTGCGCCTGACTCATCAGGGCAAGGGGCTCTCCTCCCGGAGGCCTGGGAAGAGCTGCGTAATTTCCATCCGAAAGTCTCTCAGAGAAACTAACTGCAGATTTGGGAGGTTTTTGGGAGGTTCTGTGTTGATTTGGATACTTGGTCACAACCTAAATCACCCAGGGCCCTGTCCTGGTGTACAGAGCCTGAGGATGCATTGTGTCCAACTGGCTTGGAGACTCAAGAAGCTTGTTAAACGCGGCCTCTGAGTCCATAGCAGTGTGTCATGGGGCACATCACCAAGGAGAGTGACCCTGTGCTTTGCGAAGATGATTTCTGTTTAGTCATTTACTGAACTCGTTACAGGCACGGTCATGGTGTCTTTGTGTCTCCTCTGTGAGGTGGGTGCTGGGATCAGCTGCATCTTCACTGGCTCCCGGGAGCTTCTTCTAGGCTCTTGTACTTTCTCTGCCCCAGGGCCTTTGCACCTCCCGCTCTCCTTCTAAACCATGATCACCATGAGGGCCGAGGCTGTATTTGTTTTTGATTCTCATCGTATTTCTGGTGTTTAGCATATGCTCAGCTAGAATTTGATTAGTGAATGAAGAAGGAATGCCTATTATTACAGATGGGAAAATTGAAGCTCAGAAAAATTACATAACTCGGCCAGTATTATATAGTGACTCAGAGGCGAGGCTGCATTAGAAGTCACCCGCTTGGTCTCTGAGCGCACACTTCTAACTACTTCACTGTGGTAGCTCGCCAAACAGGAGGAGCAAGAGATAACTTTTAGAACGTGTGTACCCAGAATCCCAGGGTGATCCCAGAAGATGGAATAGGGATGTACTCACCTATGGGCCTTCTTACTGCATTGCTTTAAAACAGTGGTTCTCAACTTTCCTAAATCTGTGGTCCTTTAATTCAGGTGCTGTGGGTCGTGACCCACAGGTTGAGAACTGCTTTAAAAGCCTAGTCTTTCCACCTTCCTCTTAACAAAGACCTCAGCAATATTTGAAGCACAGTTGTCAGTACAAAAGGATGGATGTTTGCAATAAGGAAGAGTCTGTATCATATTCAGCTTGTGATCCTCTATGGCCCCCTGATCATCTTCAGTCTTAGTTATGCATTCTGCTCTCCCTTCTTCCTTCCCTCCCTCCTCCCTCCTCCCCGCCCTCTTTCCCTCCTTCCTTCCTTGTTTTTCCCCTCCTTTCCCCTTCCCTCCCCTCCTTCCCTAAATTGAAGGGATACAAATGTTTTTGCTACACGGATAGCTTCTTTAATGCTCAAGTCAGGGCTATTAGTGTGCCCATCACTCCAACAGTGTTCATCATACCTGTTAAATCGGTTTTTGCTCCTTCCTTCCTCCCCTCTCCTCTCTGCCAAAGTGTGCCCACTGGTGAGTTCCAGCTTAATAGAGAGTATATGTGATGTTTGTTTTTCTATTTCTGAGAGACTTCACTTGAGGTAATCCATTTCCATCTAAACTGCTGCAAAAGACATTAATTCTTTAGTTTATGTGGCTACATTGTACTCCATGGTATGTGTGTATACCACATTTTGATAATCCACTCATGAACTAATGGGCACTTAGGTTGATTCCACGTCTTTGTGATTGTGAGTGGTTTTGTAATAAACATTTGAGTACAGGATAAAATAACTCCTTTTACTGTGGGTAGATACCCAAAAGTGGGATTGCTGGATTGACTAGTAAGTCTACTTTTAGTCTTTGGGCGATCTCCCTACTGTTTTCCATAGAGGTTGCATTAGTTTGTAGTCCTACCAAGCGTGGATAAGCAATTTTTTCTCCCTGCATTCATGTGACATCTATTCTTTTTTGTAGACTTTTTTTTTTTTTATTGAATCATAGCTTTGTACATTAATGCAACCATGGGGTACAATGTGCTGGCTTCATATACAATCTGAAATATTTTCATCCGACTGTTTGACATAACCTTCATGGGATTTTCTTGGTTATTGTATGAAAACATTTGTATTCTGCATTTTGTAGGTTTCACCTGTACCCTTCTAAGATGCACCGTAGGTGTGGCCCCACCATTTACCCTCCCTCCACCCATCCTCCCCCTTCCCCTTCCCTCCCTTGCCCATCTCCCCATTTTCTTGTGCTATAATTGGGTTATAGCCTTCATATGAAAGCTATAAATTAGCTTCATAGTGGGGCTGAGTACATTGGATACTTTTTCTTCCATTCTTGAGATACTTTGCTAAGAAAAATGTATTCCAGCTCCATCCATGTAAATATGAAAGAGGTGAAGTCTCCATCTTTCTTTAATATTATGCAGCCTTGTAGACTTTTTAATAATTGCCATTTTGATCGTGGTAAGGTGATATATCTTTGTGGGTTTAATTTGCATTTCCCTGATGATTAGTGATTTTGAGCATTTTTTCATATGTTTATTGTCTATTTGTCTTCTTTCAAAAAAGTCTGTTAATGTCTTCTGCCCACTTTTTAATGGAGTTGTTTGTTTTGTTCTTGCTGATTTGAGCTCTTGTAGATTCTGTGATTAGCCCCTTATTGGATGTATAGTTTACGAATATTTTCTCCCATTCTGTAGGTTTTCTGTTTGCTCCGTTGATTATTTCCTTTGCTGTGCAGCAACGTTGATAGCTGTTCAGTTTCTTTGTGTCTTCAAGATTGCTTAGAACTTTCCTCTGGAACTAGAGCTGCTCCCCGCCCCAATCCCACATCCAGCTTGTCGTGGATTTTGTCAACAGCTGTACCAGCCTTTGGTGAAGGCTGGACTGGAGGAATGTCTTGAAAAAGAGGATGAAAGGAGATGATACCTGGTGGGTGCTGTAGGGCCAAGACATTGGGGTTTGGGCTTCCCCCTCCATGGCCTTGGGTGTGGGCTGAGACATGAGGTTTTGGGCTTTCTTGCTCATGGGAAGGCGTCGTCTGTTTCTAGGCAGCCACAATGGTGTACAGTGAAGTCATGCTTGTGTATCTGCCACTTGGCACCTTGCCTCTCTTGGTCCCGCTGGGTATAAAGGTGCACAGGACCTTCTGTCTCTGTGGATTTGCCATGCTAGTCTCCGGGAGAAGAATAGAAGACATGTTACACCTGCACTCCAGTGCTTGAGTTATTCTCTGGTCTGTCTGAATTAGAACACTTGCATTGCAGTGGGCAGTCCCTGGGACCATATTCAAAGTCTGGACAGGCTGACCTGGAGGACTGCAGAAGGCCCCAAGAGATAAGCCCCCTTTCTCTTCATGGTTGGGGAAGATGTGATGAGCATGCTTAATTTGACGGAGAGATTAAAGAGCCCTTTGGCAGACTTGCCCAGCACGGCAGTAATGTGACATAGGTCAGCTATTGATTATTGATTGCCCAGCTGTCATTAGCTCAACACCTGCAGCTGTAGCTACAATTTGTGTTAATTATCAATGTTGAGTTCTGAGTTTCCTAGTCAATAATGGAAGTGTCCTGAGAGTGGTAGCTAAGGCCAGGCACCACCCAAGATGATGCCTTATGCACCTACATGCAGATAGAGAGACTCCTCCCCTAAAGAACTTGTTCAGCTCTTTGGAGGACCCTGAATAAATGGCAGACAATGCTGCTTAAGTTTATTCACCCATCCACTTACCATTCATCTATCTGCTTATACTTGGGTTCATATATTCAGCAAAGACTATGACCTCTTAGACTCCGAGAGGTACCTGCCCTAGTGATTGAGAACATGGGCTCTACAGTTTGACTCACGGGGTTCAAACTGAGCCTTCACCTCCCAGCTCTTTCACTCTCTTGCTCCTGTGGCAAGTTATAAAACCTCCCTGTGCCTTGGGTTTCTCCTCTGAAATTTGGCTTTTAATGGCTTTTACTATTGCAAGTACAGTGAGTATTAAATAAGATGCATAGTCAACACACAATACACATTAGGTCTCACCACTTATTATCATTCTTAGTGGGTGCTGCAGATAACATGGTGGGTGTGGGAAAGACACACATTTGATGAACAGACACTACAAAGTGGTGAGTTCTGTAGGTGGGACGGCCAGAGGGCCATGGAGAGGGACTGGCCCACTCAGAATCCCTGAGGCATTTCTGTTCCCCTTGAGACCTGTGGGAACACAGCAGTTGGAGTCTCACATGTCTCACCCAGACAGGATGGGGTCAAGTTAGGCAGGACCTTGCAAAAATGGGTCCTGGTCCTCACTGGAGTGACCCAGCCCTCCTGTCCACTCTGGCTGGAAGTCCAGTAGATCGAGGAATGGCAGCTTGGGAGAGGGACCTGGATAGTGGAATTAGAAACCATGCCTGCTGCTCTCTTGTGCAGCCAGACTTCTCAAAACGTTAGTTACTACCAACTCAACAGGATTACCTGGCAAGTGAAGGCTCTTTGAAAGTGAAAACATTCTATTGGAATACAAAGTGCCTGTGATGTTTTCTAACCTGTGAAATTATTGTGGACCCAGAAACTGTCTGTGAAAGGTGATGAAATTAACCCTTCCTCCATCTGTCCCCTTGTGGAGGCCATCGTTCAGAGGTTGTTGATGCTGTTCTACATACAGAGAAAACTACAGATGGTGCAGAGATGGGACCAAGACTCTTAACTCCCTGTTTGCTGGGTTTCACGTGGGGGAACCACTTTGGGTTCTTTTCACAGGGTTGCTCTCTAAGAAGTGGCTCTGATCTAAATATTCATGGGAGACCTTACTTAGGCAATATCTACAAACAAAGCAAATGGCAGGTGGCCTTAGACTGTATCTACAAACAAATCAAGTGATGGGTGGATTCCGTCATCTCTGCAATGGAGACTGAAGCAATGGAAACTTTTCTAGAGTCAGGATTTAACGTTTTGCCAGTTTTAAGCTATGAGAACTTGAGCTGATTAACCTTTCTGGGCCTCAGTGACCTTGTAAAACAGGGTGCATTGTACTAAAACACCTGGGAGAATGGTTTCTTCCCATCATTTTCTTTGTTCTGCCTCCCTCCTCCCCAAGAGATGAACACATGTGGACCCAAGCAGGCTGAGTTCTTGGGCATTTTTAGAGGCCCATTTACTGGCAGGCATGTTTCATCTTCGATTCCTTTCTTCCACCAAGCAAGGCGGATGGATCAGTCAAGCTAGAGACTCCCAGTGTCAGCTTCTTCCTCTTTGTATCCCTCCTTCCGCATTCCTGTACGTTGCACCTTGTTGAGTTCCCATACTGTGCATTCAGCCAGGAGATAGTACGATTTCAAGGTATGTGTGGGTGGGATTTTTTTTTTTTTTGATAGGTCTCACTATATTGCCTGGGCTAGAGTGCATGTCATCATAACTCACTGCAGCCTGTAACTCCTGGGCTCAAGCGATCCTCCTGCATCAGCCCTTGGAGTAGTAGGGATTACTGGTAGGCACTACTATACCCCAATTAATTTTCATATTGTTTGCAGAGACTGCGTCTCACTCTTGCTCCAGCTGGTCTCAAACTCCTGAGTTCAACCAGTCCTCCCTCCTTGGCCTCCCAAAGTGCTAGGATTACAGGTGTGAGCCATTATGCCCCTCCTGATCTCAAGATTTCATGATAGAGATTCCATTTTAGTCTGAGTGTCTAAGCCCAGTGGACCATTGTGGTTTTACTGGAATGTCCCCACTATAGTCCCATAAAAAGGTTCTCCATTTCCCATTTGGCTCCTCTCCTTGATGTCAACTCCCTCCTATGGGAAGGAGGGGGTGACTCTCAGGGTAGGGTTGGAGCATTCCCAGGCGCTGGCTCTGACCCCAATCAAGCCCATGGTCATTCCTATTAATGCTTCCCTTGCAGGGTTATTCTCGTATCAAAGATTGTGCACTTGGTGTGTCCTCATGGTGTGTGGCACAGCAGTCAATATTTATAGGCTTCTTTTATTGCCTCCTTTGGTGTTTTTCAATGTTTCATATTTCCTTGACCCTTAAGAGTATCAGAATCCTGGATGTGTGTTGTGTGCATGTGTGTGGTGCTTATTCAATATACCAGTTCCTGGGATGATACCCAGAGAGTCTGATGTTTAGGGGCTCAGGCGGGATCAATGTTTACAAAACCACCAGGTGATCTTCCTGTAGCCAGCCTGGCTCTGGCTTGGGGACTGGGTTTGGAAACTAGTCCTTGGTGCTACTTTGCTGAAACTTCTTGTTTGATTCTTTTACTCAATCTTGTGTTATCATCACTTATGTTCAAGTTTGTTTCTTCTCCCGGATTGTAAGCTCCTTGATGTCTGATCATCTCTTGCTCATGTTTGCATCAGCGAACTGAGCCTTCAGTGGCTGCTAAGTGGAAGACGTGCCATTGGTCTGCAGCAGAATGGGCTCTGGACAGAGTGGGGCTCTAGAGAGGAGTGTGTGTGCACATGAGAGATGAGGATGTTTTTAATTTTTTTATTAAATCATAGCTGTGTACATTAGTGAAATCATGGGGTACAATGTGTTGATTTTATATACAATTTGAAATATTTTCATCAAACTAGTTAACATAGCCTTCATGGCATTTTCTTAGTTATCATGTTTTTTTCAAGGAATATTTTTTTCTGTAGTTGAATTTTCAGAGAGTTCATGTGATTTTCTCTAATAGAGGCTAGTACAGTCAAGTGGAGTAAGGTTATTGGTGGATACAGTTGCCCAAAGTTTTCTTGGGAAATGCTTCCCATGTCCCCTCAGCTGACCGAACTTGAAATTTCACTTCCATCGAACACCTCATGGAGGCCATTTTGGTTTCTCCTGTGCCTCAGGCAATATCAGATCTTCTGTGAAAGGTTATGTAAAGAAACTGGGGTTGAGATTGAGGATGGAGGTACTCCATCTATGGAACAAAAGGCATGGGATACTGATGCTGGAGGAAGAAGCTTCATCATCAGTTACCACCAACTTAGCCATGTGTGAAGTGAGGATGTGGCATCCCAGATGAGGGCCTCCTTTGAAGTCTTCAGGCTTGATCAAACCATTTCTGAATTCCTTCTACACACATAGTCAGTACCACGATTAATACTGATGGGATAATCATTCAGTTATTTCCTGTGCTTGGCAGGAAAATAAACATAGACTAACTTCCTCCAGTGTTAGTTCTTTTATATCAGGGCTCCTCAAAATGCTGCCTTCAGAACACCTGTAAGAGAACCAACCAGGATGCTTACGGTATATGCAGATTCCAGGACCACCATCCCCACCTTTTTGAATCAGAATCTCTGGGGGCTGGGACCACAAAATAAACTCATAACTCAAAAAATTCGTAGTGAAGTAGGGGAGATTAGACATGTGTATGGATAAAGTATATTTAAACCCCCCCGTGGCTTGATTATTTTAAGGACATACAAAGTGGATTTTGAAAGTGATAACTTGGTTATTTCTAATGACATGGTGTTTAAAATAATTCAAGGACTACAGAAAGGTACAAAAAAGTAAGAGAAAAAAAATCACCTTAAATTTCAACACCCCATGAAATAAACTTCTTTAATATTAAGTCAACCTCATTCTTGGCTAAGCCTATATACAGATAGAAGGATGGTAAGAGAGATGGACAATTATGATCATACCAAATAGGATTTTAAAGTCAAGAACTAGCAAATTTAATGCTATATATATTTAACTGAAGAAGAAGTGGAAGTGAAATAGAAGGAACTGCTAAACTCAGATAAATGTCGTCTTTGCATCACTAAAAATTGGTCCCCAGAGAATCTGAAAACAAAGATTATGAAAAATATTAAGAATATATATATTTAAAGTTTATTAATCCTCTAATGAAAAATCTACATAAGAACTATAGATAAAGTCATTGCAGAAGCTTTATTCCTTGTGGTTTTTGCCAGCACCAACCAAGAGGAAAGCTGCTTTTACATTCTGTTGACATTTTGGGAATCATTGTCTTGGGTTGTCAGGCAGTTCTCCGTAAACGCTGTGAAAGAGGAACACATCACATATGGAGATTTCAGAGGAGGGAGGAATCTTTTCTATTTGAGGTTATGAGAGAAGGCTTAATTAAGAAGGTAACATGTGAACCAAGCCACGGAAGAAGGGGGAGGATTTGGACATACAGTCATGGAGTTGGGGGCAGAGTAGAAGCAGGTATGATGCATCAACTTGCCTGAACCATGAGGTGCCCAGATATTTGGTTAAACATTATTATGGGTGTGTCTATGAGGGTATTTCTGGGTAAGTTTAATATTTGAATCAGTGGACTGGGTAAAGCAGACTTCCCTGCCCATCCCATCCACTGAAGACTTGAATGAAACAGAAAAATAGAGCAACTACTTTTCATGTGACTGTACTCGAGTTGAAGAATCAATCTTCTGCTTTCAGACTTAGACTTAAACTAGAATTATAGCACTGGTTCTCCTGTTCTCCAGCCTGTAGGCTTCACATTCTGAAACTCCTTAGCCATCTTGGTCAGCCAATCTTTTCCCATCCGTCAATCTCTGTCTAAATAGCTCTGTCTCTGTTCTCTCTTTCTGGGGAACCTAGGATAATGCACAAGACTATCTTAGAAAAGGGTACAACCCAAGGAAAGGAAGAAAAGTACAAAGAAGGTTTGGAGAGATTGGGGTACTGATGACGAATTTTACTCTGTGTAACACAGACAATCCTTAAATTTAAGAGGTGAAAATTGTACTCTTGGGAAAACTCTTGGAGTATGTGAAAAGAGCAGTAATCATTCTGACGCCTTAGCGACAGATCTGGAAGAGCTTTGATTTCAGGATGAATTTAAACTTAGCCTGCTGGGGAAGAACAGAGTCCTTGAAAAAGCTGCATTCATGGCTTTGTCAAGGATGGTGGGATGGGTTGGGTGAGGATGGGAGAAGCTGGTGGCATGAAATCTAATTGAGATTCTGCTATTTGGGCTAGAAAGGTGGGAAATGCAATTTATAGGAATCATATAGATCTCTACTTCATGGAGGAGGTAGTTTTTGGTGTTGAGATGGCCCAACCAGGGACAAAGTTTGCTAGAAGAAGAATAGACCAGACCTGGAACATATTCTCCTGAGTAAAGTATCTCAAGAATGGAAGAAAAAGTATCCAATGTACTCAGTACTTCTATGAAACCAACTTATATTTACTCACACTTTCTTATGAAAGATAGAACACAACTATAGCCCAGGATGAAG
>CAUYON010182636.1:0-15630 GCA_963573935.1 Arctocebus calabarensis | reverse complement strand
ATATGTACACCATGGAATATTATGCAGTCTTAAAGAAAGATGGAGACTTTAACTCTTACATGTTTACATGGATGGAGCTGGAACATATTCTTCTTAGCAAAGTATCTCAAGAATGGAAGAAAAAGTATCCAATGTACTCAGCCCTAATATGAAACTAAGTTATAGCTTTCATACGAAGGCTATAACCCAATCTCAGTACAAGAATACGGGGAAGGGAGCAAGGGAGGGGAAAGGAGGGGGAGGAAAAGTGGAAGGAGGGTGATGGGTGGGTCCACACCTAGGGTGCATCCTAGAAGGGTGCAGATGAAGTTTACTAAATGTAGAGTATAAGGGTTGGAACACAAAAACTAAGAAAATGCCATGAAGGCTAAGTTAACCAATTTGGTGAAAATATTTCAGACTATGTACGGAACCAGTGCATTGTACCCCATGACTGCATTATTGTACACAGCTATGATTTAATAAAAAAGAATTGGGGGAGAAAAAGTCAAACACCAGCCCCCCCCCAAATGTATAATAGATTCCAGAAAATGCAACCTAGTATATGGTGACAGAAAGTAGATGAGTGGTTTCCTAGGGATGGTTTTGGGGAATGAGGAATGCACTATATAAGGGCAAGAGGGAACTCTTGAGGGTGATGGACATGTTCATTATCTTGATTGTGATGACGGTTTCGCAGGGATAGACATACAGATGCTAAAGCTCACCAAATTGTACATGTTAAATATATGCAGCATGTTGTATGTTAACTGCATTGAGAAAAAGCTATCAAAAAAAGAACCCAAACACACATATAAAATAACCGAAATGACAAAACAGTTGAGGAACACCATAAAACTCTACTGAAGGATATAAAACAAGATCTAAATATACAAACTATGTTCCCAAATGGGAAATAACTGTAAATATGTGGCTCCCTTCAAATTAACTTAGTAACTCAGTGCAATTGTACCAAGACTCAAAACATAGTATTTTGTGTACTTTGACAAGTGACTCTAAAATTCTCTTAGCAAAGATAATAGGTGGTAACCCAAAAATTTTTGAAAAAGAGAAAAAGGAAGGAAATAGCTCTATCAGACATTGAAACATGCCATGAAAACATTCCTAAGTGAAAAACGCCAAACGGAGTAAGTAGTGTATTATATGATTTCATCTGTACGAAATGCCCAGAACAGGAGAATCCATACCAACTGAACACAGCCTGGTGGAGAAGAAGCAGTGACCTTTAGTGGGTATAGGATTTCCTTTGGGGCTGATGGGGGTGTTCTGGAAATAGACAGAGGTGATGTTTGCAAAACATTGTGAATAGACTAAATGCCACTGAACTGTTCACTTATAAATGGATAACTTTATGTGTAATTTCACCTCAGTTTTCAGAAAATCAAGGCATTGTAGACTTCAAAAATGCTATAAACTTTCAAAAAAATGAAGTAGTGTGCTACTGTGGAAGAATAGGTTTAAACAGATTAATGAAACAGAATACAGCTTGGAAATTATCTGGAAACTCCTCTCTTTGGGGCCCAAGCAAATGCTACCCTGTCAGAAGATGCCTCCCTATGGCCATCAGAGGGCTTCCTAAATCAATTGAAGCCTGCAGGCATTCCATAGAATAAGCAAGATGTTATAATGCTGTAGCTCAGATTTTAACATAAAAGCTAGGGCTGAATTTTAAGGGTATGATTTGCTGTTAGTGGTATAATTTGACCTAACTGGGTGTGTTTAATGCCCCAGCCTTGTGCCTGCTGCAGTGCAGCTGCTATTGTGTCTCCTGCGACTACACTAGGCCTCTCGGCTAGCCCTGAAGGTAAGAGGTCGCCAGCATTGGTGCAGACCCCCAGGGTCAGCTCTTCTCACTCCTGCCTGCCTGCCAGGGCCTGGCTTAGGGCCAGTTGGGGTCTGAAGGAGGTGGCAATAAAGTTTATTTTTGTTTCCTTCACATCCTGTATTTCCTGCGTAAGGGCCCTATCCCTTAAGGGAAAAGAAGTTGCTCTGGGTTTTATCTCTGGGACAGGAAATGAGCTTTTAATCAGACTAAAGCACAAACCTGTGTTTATGCAAGGGTCTAGTTATGACAGCAGCACCACATCAATGCCTATGCACTTGAGGAAAAAATAAGTTAGGTTCCTCTCATACTACACTCCAAAATATAAACACGATGTTCAAAAAGCCAAATCACTCTTTTCACAAGATGGTGCCGAAAGCGATGAAGGAAGCTCCTGCCCCTCCCAAAGCCAAAGCCAAAGCAAAGGCATTGAAGGCCAAGAAGGCAGTGCTAAAAGGCATCCACAGCCACAAAAAAAAAGAAGATCCGTACATCACCCACCTTCCGGAAGCCAAAGACCTGAGGCTCCGGAGGCAGCCCAAATATCCTCGGAAGAGCACCTCCAGGAGAAACAAGCTTGACCACTACGCCATCATCAAGTTCCCCCGACCACTGAGTCTGCCATGAAGAAGATAGAAGACAACAACACACTTGTGTTCATTGTGGATGTCAAAGCCAACAAACACCAGATCAAACAGACTGTGAAGAAGCTTTGACATTGATGTGGCCAAGGTCAACACCCTGATCAGGCCTGATGGCGAGAAGAAGGCATATGTTCGACTGGCTCCTGATTATGATGCTTTGGATGTTGCAAACAAAATTGGGATCATCTAAACCAAGTCCACCTGATCAATTCTAAATATATAACTTTTCACTGTAAAAAAAAAAACCAAAAAGCCAAATCAACAAAATACAGTAGAACCTCTATAAGTTGGCCACCAAAGGGACTATAACAAACTGGTCAACATGCAGAGGTGGTCAACATAAGGTACTAGGCCTGCTATACTGATAGGTACGTGTGGTGCATCTCCAGTCTATAGAAATTAGGTCAACTTAAGGAGATGGTCAGTGTAGGAAGGTGGTCAACTATGGTGGTTCTACTATATATTGTTCAGGAAAAAGAAAAATCAATAGTATGTATAGTATAAATGATACTTAACTGCTACAACACTCATGCTAGTACTGCTCACTGTTTTTAAATATTTTAGAAACATTAGCTCATTTAATCCTCATCCAGAATTTTATGAGGAAAAGTTCTGTTACTAATCTCCACTTTAGAGACAAGAAAACTGAGGCATTGAGAGGTAAAGTGGCTTGACCAAGGTCACTACCAAACTATACAGCTTCCCTCTGTAAATAAATAGGTAATTACAAATTTGTGGAAAGGGGATTGAAAGGATATAGAGCAAACTGTTATCAATAATCACCTCTGGGAAGAGAAAGGTGACAGCTGATCATCATAAAAATGCTTCACTGGGCAATTATGAACGTGCTTGAAACAAATGAAAAAATAAAAAGTCTCAGCAAATATACAGAAAATGTAAAGAAAAAAATTGAAAGTTTATAACTGAAAAATGAATAAACTCAATGAAATCGAATGGAAGAGAGAGAAGGAAGAATTGGTGAACTGGAAGACAGAAAGAAATTACCCTATATGAAAAACACACAGAAAACAGACTGAAAAAAAATTAACAGGACCTCTGGGACCTGAGGGACTCTAACAAAATATCTAGTATTCATGTCATCAGAGCTCTAGGATAGGAGATAGAGGGTGAGGCTGACAAAGTGCCTAAAGAAATAACTGCCATTGAATATCTTTTAGGAATGAAAGGAAAATAAAGATATTCTCCACACAGAAAAAAATATGGCAAGCAAAATTACAGGTAAATAAAATAGACTTTTCTCCTTTTGAATTTTCTAAATTATGTTTCATGGTAAAAGCAAAAATTATAATACAGATATAGTTCTAAACATATATATATATATACACACACACACAAATATGTCTATAAGAAATATTTAAGACCAATTATACATGATGGACAGGAAAGAAATATAAACATGAATTATGAGTTCTATACTTGAATTAGTAAAATTACAACATCAACAGATTGATTCTAAGAAAGACACACACTCGTAATGTACTATCTAGAGTAACCACTAAAAAACCTATACAAAGAGGCTTGGCACCTATAGCACAGTGGTTATGGAGTCAGCCACATACACTGAAGGTGGTGGGTTCAAACCCGGCCCAGGGCCAGCTAAACAACAATGACAACTGCAACCAAAAAATAGCTAGGCATTGTGGTGGGCACCTGTAGTCCCAGCTATTTGGGAGGTTGAGGCAAGAGAATCACTTAAGCCCTAGAGTCAGAGGTTGCTGTGAGCTGTAATTACACAGAAATTGTAATTACACCCTTCTGTCTATGAAGGGTGACATAGTAAGAATCTGTCTCAAAAAAAAAAAAATCTATACAAAGATATACACTCAAAAATACTTAAATAAGTATAAAGCTAAAATGGAATCCTAACAAGGTTCAACTAACTCACAAGAGATGGGAAAAAGAAAACAGAAACAAAAAACCAGAGATAATAAATATAAAACAAAAAAATAAAGTTGCCGGCTTAAGCCCTAACACATCAATAGTTCCATTAAGTGTAAATGGTCTAAAAATACTAATTAAAAAAACAAAGACCAGTAGAGAGACTTAAAAACATGACATAATTGTATCTGTCTACAATTAAAATAATTAAAAATAAGCAAGAGTAGCTCTGTCACTATTAGATAAAATAGACTTCAGAGCTAAAAAAATTACCAGACAGAAAGGGACATTATATGTGCTTATAATCATAAACTAGCCAATCCATCAAGAAGACAAAGTGATCCTAAACGTATATGCACCAGACAACAGTACTGCAAATTATATGTGAAGCAGAAACTAACAAAACTGAAGGAGAAAAAAGACAAATACACTATTATAGTTGTGTATAAATATTGCTATCTCAAAAATTAATAGAACTGGACAGAAAATTAACAGAACTAGACAGAAAAGATATAGAAGAACACAGTAACACTATTAACTAAAAGGATCTAATCAACATTTAGAGAACACTCCACCCAACAACAGCAGAATATAGTATTTTCAAGTGTCCAAGGAACATATATCAAGAGAGATCATTCCATGGTTTCTAAAATAAACTTCAACAAACTTAAAAGGCATTGTGTTCTTCAACCACAATGGAACAAAATTAGAAATCAATAATTGAAAGATCATAAGAAAATCTCTAAATTCTTGAAAACCAAAAACTTCTAAGTAATCTTTCTCTCCACATCCGCGCCAGCATCTGCAGTTTTGAGATTTTGTGATATAGGCCCTTCTCGCTGGGGTTAGATGATATCTCAGAGTGGTTTTAATTTGCATTTCTCTAATGATTAGGAATGATGAGCATTTTTTCATATGTTTTCTAGCCATTTGTCTTTCTTTAGAGAAGGTTCTATTCATCTCTCTTCCCCGATGTATGGGATTATTGGGTTTTTTTCTTGTGGATTAACTTAAGTTCTAGACTTTTTTCCTTTTCACTTTCCTAGTCAAGCTTTTGGGTTAGGGTTAGGGTAGAGTATAGACCCTAGCTATTAAGCTTTTGTCTGATTCAAAATATGCAAATATCCTTTCCCACTGGGTAAGCTGTCTATTTGCTTTGGTAGTTATCTCCTTAGCTGTACAGAAGCTTTTCAGTTTACTTAAATCCCATTTGTTTATTGTTGCTGTTGTTGCTATTGCCATGGCAGTCTTCTTCATAAAGTCTTTTCCCAGGCTGATATCTTCTAGTGTTTTTCCTATTCTTTGAGGATTTTTATTGTTTCATGCCTTAAATTTAAGTCCTTTATCCATCTTGAATCAATTTTTGTGAGTGGAGAAAGGGGCAGGTCCAGTTTCAGTCTTTTACATGTGGATATCCAGTTCTCCCAGCACCATTTATTGAATAGGGAGTCTTTCCTCCAGTGGACGTTCTTGTTTGGTTTATCGAAGATTAGGTGGTTGTAGGTTGTTTCATTTTCTGGTTTTCTATTCTATTCCAAATGTCTATGCCTCTATTTTTGTGCCAGTACCATGCTGTCTGGACCACTATGGCCTTGTAGTACAGCCTAAAATCTGGTATGGTGATACCCCCTGGCTTTGTTTTTATTACTAAGAACTGTTTTAGGTACACAGGATTTTTCTGGTTCCATACAAAACACAGAATCATTTTTTCCAAGTCTTAAAAATAAAATGTTGGTATTTTAATAGGGATGGAGTTGAATCGGTGGATTGCTCTGGGAAGTATAAACATTTTAACAATGTTGATTCTTCCCAGCCATAAGCATGGTATATTCTTCCATTTGCTAACGTCCTCTGTTATTTCCTTTCTTAGGGTTTCATAATTTTCTTTATAGAGGTCCTTCACACTCTTTTGTTAGGTATATTCCTAAGTATTTCATTTTCTTTGGGGGGATGATAAAGGGAGTTGTGCCCTTAATTAGCCTTTCTTTTCATCTTGGCTATTGTTGGTTTATAAAAAGGCAACTGACTTGTGGACATTGATTTTATATACTGCACTTTTACACTGCTGGCTGGACTGCAAACTAATACAACCTTTTTGGAAGGAAGTATGGAGAAACCTCAAAGACTCAACCTAGACCTCCTGTTTGATCCTGCAATCCCATTACTGGGCATCTATCCAGAAGGGGAAAAAAAAACAACTTTCATTATAAAGACTCTTCTACTAGACTGTTTATCGCAGCTCAATTTACAATCGCTAAAATGTGGAAACAGCCTAAATGCCCCTCAACCCAAGAACAGATTGGCAAGCTGTAGCATATGTATACCACAGAATACTATTCAGCCATTAAAAAAAATGGAGATTTTGCAGCATTTGTATTAACCTGGACAGAGGTGGAACACATTATTTTTAGTGAAGCATCACGGGAATGGAGAAGTAAGAATCCTATGTATTCAACTTTGATATGAGGACAATTAATGACAATTACTATCATGGTGGGGAATGGGGGAAGTGGAGAGCATACAGAGAAGAAGGGAAAGGAAAAAAAAAGAAAATAGTGATTAATTCTCACATAAATTGGATTTAATTTTGACCAAAGTACATTACTTTAACATTAATTTTCAATGCAACTTGCTAATATGTTGATAAAAATATTGCATCCTCATTTGTAAGTGAAATAAGTTTGTAATCTCCCTTTATAATAATATATTTTTCCAATTTTTTAAATCAGGTATATTCAGATTAGGTAGAATGATTTTGAAGTATTTCTTCTTTTTCTATTGTCTATAAGATTTGACAAGATCTGTTTTTTGAAATTATCTTCTATTTTTATTTACAAGTATTAGTTGTCTATTTTTTGAGACTTTGGAAAAAAAATAATAATAAGTTAACTGATGACTCCATACTGAACCTCAGAGTCAAAGCATTCTATGATAGACATACTCATATCTGACAATGTGAATGTTACTTTTTTTGCATCCTTATTATTATTATTGCTTAATAAAAGAATAATTTATGAAATTAAATATAAAAGCAAGGAAATGCTTATCACAAAACTCAGGACTATCACTGGGGTTAAATAATCAACATTGGCAAGAAAGGAATGAAAGCTATGTTTTGAAGTAAGCAAAAGATACAGTTACCTCTGTTTTGTGTATTTCAACAACTAACTTAGTCATGTCAATTCAACAAATACTTAAAATAGTTTTGTGCTAAGAACTGGCAGAGGTAAATTCTCAAAGAACACAAAGGATGATAAAGATAGAGAAATAAAGAGGGAACGAAAAAGAGAGAGTCTTTCAAGGTAAAAGATTTTATAGGAACTACCGAGATTTCTTTAAGAAAGTGAATCGTTAGCATTACTAGAAGGAGATTCACAAAGGCATTTCATTCAGTACTATATAGACATATTCAACAAATACTCATTGATATTCTACTCTGAGGAGATGGATTAGGAAGAGGACAGTAGAAAAGCAGAACAGAACACAGGTTTGAAGCAATTTGCTTGTAAAATTAGTGGTGATTTGATGATGAGTTGCTATGTGGCAGAAGGAATGTGGTGGCAAGGAGGATGTTTGGGTTTTTTGGATCCCCCCAAATCATGTGGCCCACTGATGGAAAAAGAAAGATTGGGAAACAGCAAATTTGGCTGAGGAGCATGAGGGAAGGGACAGGGTTATAGAAAAAATAGAGAGCTGAGTATGGTGTACCTTCAGAAACTGGAAAATACAGACATTAATTACACCACTGCATATTTGTGTCTAGAGTCATTAAGAAAGGAAGAGTTTGGAAAAATGCACTGGAGGATTTTCAATATAAAAATGCTATTAAAATCATAAGAATGGATAAGATAATTCAGGAAGAGAGCTTACAGTTTATCATGAATGTCCTCCATGGCCAACTTCTGAAGAAATTCAGTCAAGTAGAACCTGACCACCCAAGAGACTATATCGACCTGGTCAGCATGGGAGGTGGTCAACTATACTCATACATACATGTGGTACATGTCCAGTCTGCACAACTTATGCCACCTTAAAGAGGTGGTTAATGTAGGGAGGTGGTCACCTCTGGAGGTTCTTCTGTATTTAGAAATGAAATTAAGGAGGAAGACTTTTCAAAGGAAATGGGGAGACAGAAACTAGAAAGGCATGTTTTCTTTACAGAAAGGGGATAATAAGAATAGTTACCTGCGGACTTCTTTGAGAAACTGATATATACATCATCAGCTAAGACACAAATGGAATTCTGAATGGCAGCTGTGATGATGAATGGGTGCCTTTCCCTGGGGAGGAAGCACTGGAAGAGGGAGAGAATTGAAAACCACACAACCTGCCTCACAGGTATTTGTTGGAACTTGTATAGAAGTTAACGTGCAGGGAAATGTTTACATATACAGAAGTGGGGAAAGCAGTAAAGAGGTTAATATTGTGTATGTTTGACTATTTTCAGGTTTATTATTTCACTTTTCTAATTGTATGTGTCTAAGTGACTGAAGAGTCACAAATGACAGTATAGAAGAAAGTAATACAAAATTATAAATTCTGGATATTCAGTTCTGTACCGTAATCCTTATGCATTTAAGAGAAAGCTTGGTGGGTCTTAGGACACAGACATTGTAAGGAAAAACTACTTCTGAGTCCAAAATAAATACTGATTGATTGATTAAAAAAAAAAAACTTCTAAATAATCTATGAGAAAAAAAAGCCTAAAAGGAAATTTTACATACAATTTTTACATCCAATTTTAAATACACTGGATGGAATAAAGATGAAAACAAAACATGAAAATTTGTGAGACACAGCTAAAGTGATGCTGAGAAGGAAATTTGTGCCACAAAATTCATACATTAGAAATGAACAAAAGTCTCAAATCAATAATTTAACCTCCCATCCCAAGAATCCAAAAAAATAACAAAATAAACCCAAATCAAGATGAAGGAATTAATAAAAATCCTAAACCAATAAAGTTGAAAACAGAAAAATAACAGAGAAAAATCAAGGACAGAAAGTTTTTTTTGTTTTTGTTTTTTTTTTGTCAAACCTCTAGGAAGACTGACAAAGAAAAAAAAGACAAGACACAATTACCAGTATCAGAAACAAAGAAAATCATTACAGACTCTGCAATATCAAAAGAATAAGGGCATTCTACAAACAATTCTATTCACATAAATTTGACAGCTTAGATGAAATGGATTGATTCCTCAAACAATAAAAACTACCCACAAATCATTCAGTTTCAAATCTATATTTGAACAGCCCTATAACTAGTAAGGAAATTGAATTCATAATTTTAAAATCTCCAAAAATAAGTCTCCAGGCCCAGACAGTCTTA
Source organism: Arctocebus calabarensis (assembly GCA_963573935.1). Lineage (NCBI taxonomy): Eukaryota > Metazoa > Chordata > Mammalia > Primates > Lorisidae > Arctocebus > Arctocebus calabarensis. The sequence continues at coordinate 5,936 of CAUYON010182636.1, read as the reverse complement.
CTGAAGAATTCTACCTAACACCTAAAGAATAATTAACAATTCTATGAAGTCTCTTCCAGAAGACAGATGAGAGAACACTTTCCAATTCACTTTATGAATCTAATATTACCAAACCGAAAACTGTATTATAAAGAAAACTACAGATCAATATCCCATTTTGTTTCAGTATCCATAAACACAGAAACAAAAAATTCTTAACAAACTATTACCAAAGAGAATTCAGTAATAGAAAGAATTATATACCATCATCAAGTATCTACTCTAGGGATGCAACACCGGTTTAATATTAAAAAACTAATTAATGTTTTTAACATCTACCACGTTAGCAGGCTAGAGAAGAAAAATTACATATCAACTGATGCAGAAAATTTTGTTTTGACAAAATTCAAAACCCATTAATAATAAAAATTCTTAGAAAAAAACGGGAATAGAAAAGAATTCTCTACTTAATAAAGAGCATCTACAAAACAAACCAAAAACTCCAACAACAACAACAAAAAAAACAACAAACCTATAACCAACATTATACTTAATAGTGAAAAACTGAATGTTTTCCCCCTATAGTAATAAGACAAGAAGGTCTATTCTAACCACTCTTGGGCAATATAGTGCTAGAAGGTCTAACCTTTGTAAGAAAGAGAAATAAAAGGTATATAGATTAAGAAAGGGAAAAAGATGAAATAATTGTCTAGGTAGAAATCCCAAGGAGATAAGTGAGTTCAGCAAGGTCACAGAATATAAGATAAACCTTTATAAATCAACTGTATTTCTCTAAATAAGAGCAACAAACATGCGAACATCCAAATTAAAAGTACAATTCCATTTATAATCATGCAAAATAAAAACTAAAGAATTTGGCCTTAAATCTACTAAAACATGTATACAGCTTGTTTGCAGCAAACTACAAAATGTTGTGGGGGGAAAAAAAAATCAATGATCTAAATAGATTAGATACAATGCTGATGAATTAGAATACTCAACATAGTAAGGATATGAAATCTCCTCAACCTGATACAATGTTAATTTTTGTAGATATAGACAAGATAATTCTAAAATGTATATGAACAAATAACTTTGAAAAAGGAGAATTTAATAGAACGAAGGGTTTTACCTGTTATAGTTTGAATGCCCCCTCTGAAACTCTTACTGAAACTTACCCCCAGTGTGTCAGGATTGAGAGGTAGGGCCTTTAAGAGATGACCGGGTCATGAGAATTCATTCATGGATTAATGCATCAGATCATTAATGGATTAGTTGGTTATCATGGGAGTAGAAATGGTAGCTTTCTAAGAAGACATTACCATGTTCGGCCCCTCACCAAATGATGCCCTGAACTACCTCAGGACTCTGCTCAGAGTCCTCACTCACCAGAAGGCCCTCATAGAAGGCCACAGATGTGACCTTGTACTTCCCAGCTTCCAGAACGTCAAGAAATAGACTTAATTTCTTTATAAATTTCCAGTTTCAGAAATTCTTTACAAGCAATAGAAAATGGACTAGTACGTGGTATACTACGCAATTTCAAGGCTTATTCTATAGCTGCAGTAATCAATATTGTGTGGAACCAGCAGAAAGACACATAGAATAGAATAGAAAACCACACAATAAGTCCAACTGATTTTTGACACAGGTTCAAAAGAAACTCATAAGGAAAGACTGTCTTTTTAGCAAATGAAGCCAGAGCAACCGGTCTTTCAAAGGAGGGGATAAAAGGAACTTTAACCTCACTTCACACTTTATGCAAAAATTAAATAAAAAACGGATCGCAGACTTCAATGTTAACTCTAAACCCTAGAGAAAAAAAAAAACATAGGAGAAAACCTTTAGGAGCTAAGCAAATAGTTCTTAGGCTTAACACCAAAACATAATTCATAAATGGAAAAGTGATAAACCCGACTTCATCAAAATTAAACATTTTTGTGAAAGACCCTGATAAGATGAAAAGACAAACACAAAGTAGAATTTATCTAGAGATCTACAAATCACCTATTCAACAAAGGACTCACAGCTAGAATACACCGCAAACTCTTTTAAAACTCAACAATAAAAAATCCAAACCAATTAGAAAATGAGTAAAAAAGACAAACATTCCTCAAAGATATATAGATGGCAAATATGCACATGAAAACATGTTTTACATCATTAACCATAGAGAAATAAAATTTTAAGGCAGCGCCTGTGGCTCAAAGGAGTAGGGCACGGGCCCCATATGCTGGAGGTGACAGGTTCAAACACAGCCCCGGCCAAAAAAAAAAAAAAAAATATATATATATATATAATTTAAAGTCAAATGAATTGCCACTACTCTCACTACACACCTATCAGAATGGCTAAGACAAAAAAATGACGATAACAAATGCTGGAAAAGGTATGGAGAGAGTGGATCCTCACACATTTCAGCCACACAAGAAAGCAGTTTAACATTTTCTTAAAAAGCTAAATGTGCAACTACCAACCTACCCAGCAAATGTACTCCTAGACACTTATCCCAGAATTACAGCAACTGAAGTTCATACACAAACCTGCACATGAATATTTATAGTAACTTTATTATTAACAGCTCTAAACTGAAAGCAGCCGGCATGCCCTTTAGTGGGTGAATGGTTAGATAAATTGTAGTACATCCGTATTATGGACCACTGTTTATTAAGAGTAATAAAAAGGCACAAACTATTGACACGCACAATAGATTCTCTGGATGGATCTCAGAATTATGCTAAGTTTCTGGAGGAAAAACCCAATCCCAAAAGGTTACATACTATACAATTCCATTTAAGTGACATCTTGAAGTAACAAAATTATAGAAATGGAGAGGAGATTAGTGGCTTACAGAGGTTAAGGAGGTAGCAGTGGTGAAGGGAAGTAAGGGTGGCTGTAACAGGCGACATGAGCGATCCTTACGAGGTTCACCATGCTTTGATAGCTTGAGGCCTTGCAGACCCAAGGAAGGACTGGGGTTAGCTAATGCCCAGAAGTAGGACTGACTTGCTTGCAGCACACTTTGGACAAGCAGAACAACGACCTGCCGGTTTCAGGAGCCACCTTATACAGGATTCTCTCCCCACAACACTCAGGGGCAGGTACCTGACAAGAGGGCATCCTTAGGCCCCTAAGCTCTCCTAAATTATTAGATAGCCCTATGTCTGTCCACTTTCCTGCTTGCATTGCCTTTCCCAGGGAAACCACAAGAAAGGCTCCTGCAGTGTTTCACCCCGGCTCCCTCTGCCTCCTGATACCTGAATAAAAGCAAAATCCTAGGTAAGTTTTAAAACAGAAATGTTCTGCACCTTGACTGCATGTCAGTATCCTGCTGGTGACGCTGTACCAGAGTCTGTGAGATGCTACCAGGGAACCGTGAGAAGGGTAAAGAGGACCTCTCTGTATCACCTCTTAGAACTGTATGTGCATCTATGATTATCTCAAAATAAAAAGTTTAATTGGACTAAAAATGAAAGGAAAATTAAAGCAAGTGCCTCCTCATCTTTTCCATCAATCCAATCTTACTGTTGGAAGCCTCTCTACAAGGTGAACAGAAGGAAGTACCACACAGGCCTTTCTCTCTGCTAGTCCCTTCCACTTTCCAAATGAATAGACTGGAGAGTAAGTCATCAATGGGAACTGAAGTCTTTGGTTCAAAACTGAAACTTCACAGTTGGTGAGTGAGGGAAGCCCAGGAGCAGGCAAGACCAGCTGATCTGCGCCCAGGCAAGTTAAGCCACCGATCCCGACAGAACCATTCTGACAACAGCCCATGCTTGCCTGCACAACTCCTGGGTGCCAGGTTCTGACTGAGCCAGGGCTCTGCAGGGCAAAGAGGAAAGTGGAGGGTAGATCAGATGACAGCACACAAAGACCCAAGGGCTAGTCGAAAAATCACTTTCTTGTGTTTTCAGTAAATCTCAGTTTATTATATTTTCTAACAAAACAAAAAGGAGGAACACCTGGTACCTTTTATCAAAACAAGCTCTGGTTCTGAAAATAAACCCATCTATGAGGCGGGCCTCAAAATTTGTTGTTATTTCTGAGCTGGGAGTAGCACTGCCCAGCAAAGCCTGTGCAGAGCAGGGAACCCGAGATGGCCAGAGCTATTGCCCCCACATTTGCTTGGTAGAGGCAGAGGCCCAGGAGGGGCGAGGGTTCTCACTGTCCTCTGGTCCATGGAGAACAAGGATAATTTTCCTGCCCCCACCAAAGCTTCAGCTTTCTGGAAATCAACATGACAGCTCTGCTCAGACTGGACATATAATGACGTCCCATGTTTCCACAGCACCTCTGCCATGTGGTTTTAACGATACTGGGGCCATTTTCCCGTGCTTCTCATAATACAATTTTTAAAGTTCCTTGAGCACTATATAACAAGCTTGTTTGAACCTGTACACCATCTACTAAATTTTTTTTTTCCTACTTTGGTAAGTAAAAAATAGGACCTTGTTTACGAGTGTGGCATTTTAAACCTATCTTTCCCTAAGCTCCCTATACCCAGCCCCCTGGCCCAGAGAGGAGTTAATCTCTTCTAATCCCCTGGAACCCCTCACATTTGACAATTCAAGTATCTGAAACTCTGATTTTTCAGAAAATTCCTAATATTAATACATTTGGGGCATGTATAAGTTATGCAGGTCCAACGGTTTTAAAGAAATGTTTTATTGCCTAATTAGTTTCAGAAATAAACAGTGTTAGGAGGAAGGAAGGTGGGGGAAGGAGCAGAAGAAAGATTTGGGAAGTGGAGACTCCCGGAGGACATGTCCACGTGCTGCCCACACAGGCCGTGGCCAGGGCTGAGGCAAGAGACACGAAACATCACCATCTGGGCCTCTCTTCCCTGGGGGCTGGATCCCAACTCTCACCCCTCCCTCCCAGCTGGTTCCTTCCACCAGCTACTAAAAGGAAAGGCTCCTGAAGTCCTGCTGTCCTCTGGCTCCTGCCCTCCCTTGGTCTCCCGTCAGAGGCAGCCCCTCTCTCAGCCTCCTACTTCCTCACATCTACACAATCTTGCTGAGCCAACCACTAAGTTCACAGCCATCTCTTTTCTATTAAACCCCCTAGAAACCCTTCAGACCCCTTCATGTACCCTTTAGGCAGCTTCACTCCGTACTCATTCCTCTTCTTCTAGAAATATGCCTTCCCCTCAGTTTTCTTACCAACTTTCCGCCTACCACTCTGGATGCTCACTCAGCCCTTTTCTGGTGCCTCTACTTTAGTCTCTGCCTGTCCTTGATCAGTGACACTGCACAGGCTCCGGTGGAGTCTGACGCCCTACAGCGTCTCCCCAGTGAGCCCCACATGCCATGGTCCTAGCTACACAGGGAAGACACTGAGGCCTCTCTGCGGACCTTCAGACCTGGGTTCCACTAGATGTCACACAGACTCAACGTGTGCTAAACCGACCCAGCTGTCTCCCTCCCCTACTCCACCCAGCCATGTTCCTACCCAAACGGAAGCATGGCACCCACCAGGCTGCCCAGCGAGACACCTTGTGTCACCCTGCTCTGACCCCTCTCCTGCTTCACACACTGTCACATCTGCCCAGTGTAGGCCACACCCTCCCACTCTGCACTGCCACGGCCTCCAAACCTCCTCAGCCCCTCCAAATGTTGTCCTTGTGCACACACCAAGTGACCTTCTGAAAACTTAAATTTTTTTTTTTTTTTGAGAGTCTCACTTTATCGCCCTTAGTAGAGTGCTATGGCATCATAGCTCACAGCAACCTCTAACTCCTGGGCTTAAGCAATTCTCTTGCCTCAGCCTCCTGATTAGCTGGGACTACAGGCGCCCGCCAGAACACCCAGCTATTTTGTTGTTGCAGTTTGGCCAGGGCCAGGTTTGAACCCACCACCTTCAGTATACGGGGCCAGCGCCCTACCCACTGAGCCACAGGTGCTGCCCCCAAAACATAAATCTCATAAGAAACTTTTTTGCCTTCACCACAATGACTC